>VZUI01060606.1:0-31962 GCA_013401135.1 Cettia cetti
AGGCGGGAGGGGCGCCCCGCGCGGGGGCGGGCGGGCGGCGGGGCTGCAGGGCCGGGGCCGCTGTGCGAGAGCGGCCCTCGCCCCGGCCCCGCTGCCCGCACACGCATGCACGGCAGCACCCAGCGCTTCCCCGCCCCGCAAGTTACTTGGGCGCTGCGGGCACCCCCTGCCCCGCGCAAGCAGCGGGGCGGCGTTGATTCTGTCGCGGTCCCCCACCGTCGCCCTGTGCGTACAAAGGAAGACTCCGGTAGCATCCTCTGGTATTAGCCCCTAAATGTGCCGGTAAGTATGAAAATAATCAACGGGATGCGAAAGGATTTTGTTCTGCGCTGAGTTTATTGTCTTTGGGTCTGAATTCAGTAGTGGGAACAGATTTAAGAACACGAACGTGTGCCATTTGAACAGGCTTGAGTACCCGTTTGCAAGGCTAAAGCACCAGAGGGCAAGACCTAGAAGGAGTAGATACTGCAAGAGAAATGAGTGAAACCATGCTCCCATTAATGTCAGTGGCAAAAGTCCCACTGTTCAGCGGCACTAGGCTGCCACCTTAGCATGCTGTTTCCAACTTAATATTTTCAAATGGTGTGAAATATGTCTACAGTCAGACAAACAATTGCGTATTTTAGTTTACAATTTTTCCAAATTTATGCTATAAGCCCTATCCAATTACAACAAAAACAGCACACAACAGTGCAAGCCACGAGGAGACCTCTGTGTTGTGCAGTTTGTGTTTCTATTTGATCTGACATGCTTCAGGAAGAAAATAAATGCAAATCCCACATTGCACAAAGCTTATCTGAGTATTCAATAAAACATTTTCAAGCCAGGACAAAATACAGAAGTTATTACTTTGCAAGTTTTTCCACTTAGTCAGTCAAGCTTTCATGCTTTCAGACCTCAGAGGGTGTGAGAAGGACATCCAGGACTGCTCCGGTGCAATCTCGTCACAATTCATCCAGAGAGCATCAAACCCATGAACAGACAGAAGCTGCCCCAGGAGGTATTTCCTCAGCCCTTGGAAAATACCAGCTATAAAAGAAAGCTGGATTTACCGAGAAGTCAGTTCAACTGGCAGCCAGCACAGGACTCAGCGCACAGGTCTCCCAGACAACAGCTTTTCCTGTTGAGCAGAAATATCCTGCATGAGCAACTATTTCAGGATGGGTTATGGCACCACATCCAGGAGGGCTGCTTTAGAGGTGTCTGGGTATCCATGAGGGACTTGAAATCATGCAGATGCTCAGTGGCCCAGGTGACATCTGCTTCCCTTTTGCTTGCCAATGTATCCATTTAGGAGTACCCAACATTTTACATTCTTGAGCAACAGCAGCCCAGGCTGTCGTCTGCACAATCAGTGGGAAGTATACTTCCTCCATTCTGCTGCTTGCTTAATTGCTAGTGTTGCTTCCCAAATCCTGTAATCATCATTTTGAACTTGCACAATCTCAGCCAAGTGATTCTCATCCAGTCCTCCATCTTGCTCAGACAATGGATAGCCAATTAGTCTGCACTAAATATTTAGAGAAAATGAAGACACAGAACTGGCAAACTGAAACACTCACCTTGGCTCTCTCCTCAGCAGCTAGGCTGGTTGTACAGCCAGGGAATCACGCAGCTGCAGGACTGGGACCTCATAAAACCCAATAAGAGTCCCAGAGTGATATGGCTCTATGGAATCAGCTGTAGGGGTGTAGGACTGTTGGTTTCATCCACAGCATAATTACTTACTTTCTTTGTTTTTCACCCTTTGCAGATATCCTTTGCCAGGGAGCACACACAGCAGTGGGATAAGGAGGGTGCAGCTGTAAGGAGAATATATATTCCAAAAGTTCCTGGGAATTTGTTTATTGTCTTGAACTTCTCTGGCTTTCAGCAGCTCCTCAAGAATATGTTAGAGTCAACCGACTGGCTCAGTGGAGGTTTTCTATTCAGCTGTATTGGCACAAAGGATACCTTACCACATCCTTCTTTCACATAGATTAACAATCTGTTCTGTATAATACACTTCCATTTTTCAGCAGCACAAATATAAAGTGTTAAAATAATTACCTATAACAAATATTCTTTTAAATGTCTTTATTAAAGACATTCAATCTAGCCATTTTCTCCTAACTTCTTTCATAAGGCTGTAAAATAAACCAGTACGAAATGTTTAAAATAAACTTATCATTTAGTGATATTTAAAATGTATTTTTATTCCTCATTGTTTGCTATAAAGTTGATAGGAAATGAGAAAACAGTTCCATCTAATTTTTCACAGAAGTTTCTGGCTAGTTGTAGGCTATGCACTGAATGGTTACTTTAGTATCACATATGAGTACTAAACAGCCCATTTTTTCATTTAAGGATTTAAAATTTTGCTTTGTAGGCTTTCTGCAAGATTTCTATATGCATATGAGGCTGAGCACTCATTGGGAGGAAGAAATGTAACTAGATTACCCTGTTCCAAATAATTCAGGTCAGTAATGCAGGAAAGTGTGTAGAAGAGAAGGTCTAATAAATGATGGGAAGCCTGTGAGGACACAAGTCTCATGAAACTCCATGATTGTGCAGCTGAACATTTCTTGGAAGTAATTTCTGGAGTCTACAGGCTTTGCAAGTGGGAACATGGCACGGGACAATGAATTAGGCTAAAAAAATCCTTCATCTGTATTACCAGCAACAGGGAAAATAGAAGAGAAAGAAATGGAGCTAGGCCTTAGTACAAGCAGCAAAAGACCTCTTTGGTCTATGGAGCTAGGGAATAAGAGGTATTAATCATGTAATCAACAGATTTTGAAAAGATAGATCTGTCCATGTCCATTGTTAACATGTCTGTGAATTTAACCTAGAAATTTACACAGTTCTGTTATTTTCATCAACTGTGCTGCCACTCTGTGTTGTGAGTACACTCCAGCAAGTCTCTGTCCCAATTCTCCTGCTCAGCTGCCAGATAAACTGTGGTGCCTCACTTTGTCGCTGGGTGGTTGTGCATCACTAGTGTGTGGCCATGCATCTCACTAGAGAGGCACACATCTTCCCATGCTGGGTGAAATGACTTCATGGAAATAGCCAATATTTGAGGAAACACCCCTAAAAATGCCGAGTCCTAATCAAAGCTCAAAGCAATGTATGAAAAACACCCAAATTAGTCCCACAAAGTCCATCAGAGAATTCATTTCTTTTTAGGCATCCATGTCTGTGGAATACTGGGGCCATGGCTTACGGTTCTCTAAAGAAACCTTCTAGACTTACAAGGAATGCTAAGTCTTTTGGAAAGTCAGTGAAAAGGGTGATGCCATCTGAATGCCCTGTTTGCACCATATTGTCTTTCAGAGCAATCAATCTCTCATCCTCAAGCAGAGATGCTCCTAAGCAGAAGGTTACACCTGAGTGAACATAACACAAGCCTGGTTTTCAGTCATAATAATTTACTGTTTTCATAAGTGGTGGGAACACTACTTGTACACTTTATGAATCTGATCATTACAGTTTTTCTTTTTTGCCCAAGATTAGGTAGTGCTGAGAATGTGTGCGTATCTCAGCTAATACAGAGGAAACAAATCACATTTCTAATGTGCCAGAAAAGGATAGGCAATTTGATAGTTGCAGATCTAATTCCTTCTGAATGTCAGTTTCCACTCTAATTTCCTCTCAATTTAAAGGGTCACAGCTGCGAGTTTGCCTTCCTTGTGTCTTTCAAGAACATGGCGATATCTCCAAGCAAGGGCAAGCACTATATGAAATCAGAATGACAGGATGACACACTTTAGGTCATCTGCGGCAGTCATCTCCCAGAGCGCACTGGCTCTTTACCGTACCTGCAGCGGCCCCCGTCTGGGAATGGCGATGAATGTTGCAAACAGGGGAAGAAACATCACTTGTTCTCTTCAGGGAACAACCTAGTGTGCTCCCCTGCCTGGAAAGCTCCTGCACGGGTCTCATCTCACTGTGTTACGCTGTTGCAGCTTGTGATTCTTTATTAACATTTCCTTTCTTTTTGCATGGATGTAACTGAGATGGGACTTCTCACAAAAACAGCATAGTAGCAAAATGGACGTAGTGAAATAGTAGCACCAGGACCAAAACCAGAATGCATTGCTGAGAATGAGTTACAATGTTTCTAAAATAAAGCTACATTAGCCACTGCAGTGTCACAATCACTATTCTGTGCTTTTTTTTCTTAATAACTCTAGTACAGGAGCTTTAAAAGTGGTCGAAGAAAATACATCAGTGGAAACATTTTCTCTGAAAAATCAGATCCTTTGAGAAGAATACCTTTTGAAATCACGTCAATGCCATGAAAATGTTTTAAGAAAGCCATACAAATTCTGACAGCTTCAAAGCATCCCATTTTTTATTTTTGCGGAGTAAAACATTTTAATTTCTATATCACTACAGTTTCAATTTAAGTTAACATAGTGTTAGCATAGGCTGTAACATACATTAAAAGGCACCATCATGAAACATTTCCATCAGCTTCATTTTTCTTGCAGAAGTTTTGGGGTTTTTTTTAAGGACTGCAAAATTTTCAGGTTGCACTGCTAATTAGAACAAAGACAAATCTCAAAAACATTCATAAAAGTGAAATTTTATCCTCTGAACAGCTTATGTCCTCCTCATACTCTTGGGAGGGGTAAAAGAGATATTAAGAAAAAGAAAAAAGAAACAGCCAACCAAAAAAAGAAACAAAAGTGTCTGGTCCAGATAACTTCTGAGAGGGCACTAAATTTCAAATATGAGATGCCCACAGATCCAGGCCCAAGCCTAAAGTTAATCTTGTATTTTATTCAGGCCGACATAAAATTCAGTTTTCTACACAAGGAATTAAAGCACCAGAGAGAATAGATCTGTAGGAAACTCGGTGAGATTAGGGCACCTGCCTCCCACAGGTTTCTTGACAAATTTGCATTTCAAGATAGAGTATTAAAATATAAAATAAATTAGGCCAGAGATCTTTTGGTACTATTTCATATTCAGTGAAGGAACCTGAGCAGAATTAAATTTCTACTCAGCTACTCAGCACTGGGCTAAGTGTCAAGAAGCATCAATTCTTTTCCTCAGGCCAACCTGATAACAGTGCCTTGCAGTTCACCAGGCATTTTGTTGGAAATAAAGTCTGCATCATGGTGGTGCTTTTTGTACAGCTAGAGCCACCACCATTCCCAGGCACGGAAGAGAGGACTGAGCACTCTACTTCCTCAGCTGATGCCACCTCTACGGCTCCATACATCCACACAGCATCAAAGCATCCCTTTCACGGGTATCAAAAAATACCCACCTCTGATTCATGCCTGATTCATCCCAGCACTCAGGACTGTACAGTCTGGCATGGCTGTAATGTGCCATGGTGTACCAAAAGGAGAACAAAATAAAATCTTAAACCTTGGCTCATTGCCAGAGACCAGAAGCGGTATTGTTACACGAATGGGACAGGATTTGAGAAAGGAATACTGGCTCTTTCCTGTACTTTGAAACAAAACTAAGCCCCAAAATATCTGGTTCTGGAAAGATAAAATTGATTCCTACATGGCATTGGTGGCATGGGAGAATCATGGTGTTGCTCCATTCAAAATGACCCCAAAAAGTGTTCTAGGGATGTCACAGTGCTGACAATCAAGCCTTAGCATTTGATAATATACTCTGACTTCATTTCATTTACTAGGATAGATGTCATCATTGCAAGGCATTGCAAGGCCTATGTGTTCCAAATTTCATTTTTATTAAGCTGCAAATTAATCCAATGCAAATAATTTCCCTCAATTCTTACCAGTAATTTTTATTTATTAATTCTGGTAAATATGGTAATATTCCCCTTTGTGCAAAAAACAACTAACCAACCGACAAATCTTCCAGCCCTAGATAGATTTGCATGAAAAAATACCTTTTAAATTCCACTTGTTATAAATGAATCTGACCCTAAACCGACATCTGGATTTTCCCCAACCTTTGATGAAGTCTGGATTCAAGTCTGAATTTTCAAGAAGCTTGGACTTCTTTCAACAGGTTCTCTGAATCTGATTCTAGATCTGCTTGGCAGACAGAAGCAAGTCCCTAAATTAGTTAATCTTCTCTACACCAGTAAGATTCAATTGTAAAGCCAAATGGTGGCTTGATTGATTTACGGATGTTTCACACATTAAAATGTAGCCACATTTTAACCCACAACAGTTCTCTGTGTCCCAGTGAAATAAAGTCTAGCATCATGTGGAGGTAAGGATGGGATACTGGGAAATGGAGGTGGAGAACAAGAGGAGAGTGGGAAGCAGGCAACCCTGCAGTACCCCGGGGCTCTAGGGCCCAAATGCACCTTGCACTGGTAGGGAAAGACAGGTCCTTCTTTGGCTCTCCTCTTCAACAACTTGTCATGTTATCTGGCATGTGGAGAAAGCTGGAGGGCATTGAAAACAGACCTGAGAAGAGAAAGCCAGGCTTGAGGAATCTAGCACATGCAAGGGAGCATGGGCTGTAAGCAGCCCACTGTGAAGTATTAGAAACTCCTTAGGTGCTAACAGCTTCTAGAAAGCTAATGGTTTAATAGGGCTGGAAGAGAAGAACATACTGGAAATTTTCTCATCTAGGGTTTTATATATCCTGATGGGAAATGAAGAGGAGAGAGAAGAGACCCATAATTTTCTTCTCAGGTATTTATTGGAATAAAAGTGGAACTGTACTTTCTGAGGATTCTCTCATTACGGTGTTGATAGCTTCACATGCCAAAGATTTCAGTGAGTGGTGACAACCTCCTTCAATATAACAAGAGAGAGAACAGGGCTTCAGAGTCACATGTTTATTTAATTTCATTAGTGGTGTTGCACCTGAAGAACTTGTAAGATTAAAAAAAAAAAAAGTCCTTATTAAAAACATTACTTTGCTGGAAAGCTTTGCTGACATGTGCTTGAGGCTGCTCACTTGCTTCCATAAAGTCAATATAAGCATTATTTGAACTTCTGAGAAACCAGGAAATACAGAGGATAATAAAGAAATATTCAATCCAGCCTTTATGTACCTGTAATGGAAATAATTCACCTTTTCAGTGAGTGATTTTCAGAGAACATAGTATATAACTACTATAGCTCAGGCACCCCTTGTCTTTGGAAAAGAGGACTGTATTCAAAGTGACACTTCTTTTACATGCATTCTCTGACCCAATTTCCTAGAGAAAAATTCCATGACAATTAAATTTTATCTTTTCCCCCAACTCACCATTTAGTCACACACGTATTAGTAACCCCATAGAATATTTTTCATACTTTACTCGCCACTTTTGATCCCACCCACAGGAGTGATGAGCACTGGGGGGCTGAGGCCCCATCTGAAGGTATGGCCTCCCATTTTTGCTACTATCATAGTTTACTAAGTTTTCTACCATTTGACACAGCAATAATCAACTCAGCAAACACTGCCAATTCCCTGTTCTTACTGCCAGCTCCCAGGAGGGAAAAATAAAGGTTGCTTGAATGTTGACCTAAACTCCGTATTTCCTGGCTTCCAAAAACCTGAATTTTGCTGAAGCTGATATTTTATAAGAGTTCCAACTACTGCCAGGAAATACTAACTCTGCATTAATTAAGAGGTTTTGTCAGTCAGTAAAAAGGAAAGATGCTTTAATGACCTGATATTCACTATTTCCTTGATTCTTAAAATATATTTGAGAGAGCATCTTTGCAATGTGTCAGTCTGTGATTTAGGATGAGAAAAAAAATTCTGAAGAGTCCTGAATTTCTAGTAACGACTAGATGCATTGGTTGACAGGGTTGGTTTTTTTTCTGGTGGGGGGTGGTAGTTTGGTTTGAACACTTTTCTGCTGACTGACTCTTTTATACCAGGTGAATGGTGTTCACCACCATTTTGCTGTTTCATTTATTGCTCTCATGGGTTCTGTTTTAAATGACAGTCAGAAAGCACTGAGCTAAGGATAAGCTGTCTTCTTTAGCAGGTATATACAGAGAAACCAGCTTTTACAAATGTATGTATAACTGTTTGAAGCCTAAAACACTACACCAGTTTTCAACTGAGCTCAGCTTCTAACACTTCAGGAAAAATAAAAAAGAAAAAGGATAGTTATCACAAAATACTTGGTGGATCTCACTGGCACATTTGACAGCTGGGTTTTCAGGAGTATATGAGTGAGCTCTTTGTGAGGTACATGAACACCCTTTAAAACTGATCCAAGCTGTGTATAGATAGAGTGAAGCTGAAGTCTTGACCTAGGACTCCAGATAATCTTATCCTTTAGTTCAAGTTCTGTCAAAACTCAAACACAAACTCATTACTGAATTTTCCAGTTCTGTAGTTCTGTAAAAGGATGGAAATGCTGTGGCAAAGGAGTCATGCTGGCAGAAGAGTAGACAGGAAGGACCAACAGTGTCAGTGGAAACAGGGAATGCACACCTCTCATCCCTTCCATCCTCTGATGTAAACTTGTATACCACAGCTGTCTCTCAAGGGTAACTGAAACCTTCTTGACCTTCCCTTTCCACAACCTGAAAACTCTCCTTTCAGGATGGCTGGAAAACATTCTGGTGGCAAGGGGAAAGAAAGGATGTTTTAAAGTAAATTCAAACACTTGAATTTTTCAAATAATAACACGCAGAAAAGTTTTCCACTGGAAAACTGGCGTCATCGTGCCAGCTTAACAATGGTGAAACAACTAAGGCAATGTCCATGAATATTCAGGAATATGCAGGAGCACACCTGCCACCAAACTCACTGCTCCTTCCTCCCTTTAAACCATCATCAGAAAGTGGTGGTTGATGCTGAGCAATATCAAGAGCTCAAGAAGATAAAACTGATGTAGACTTCAGCTTATAGTAATAGATTTTGAAAAGAATTCAGCAGTGGCATGAGTCAGCCCAGTTGCATCAGCTCCTGTGATATCTGAGTTTGGTCAGTGGACGAATCCAAACAAAGCAAATCTTGCTTTATAAATAAATTTTACATGGCCTTTGTGTAGTTGAGCAGTGCAGGAGAGGAAAAAAAGGTGTTCAAGTACAGAGAACTCCAACACTCTCCCTGAGGATTATTTCTGTGGCAACCAGTGATTGAGCGTGATTGAAACCATGCAAAATATTTTCAGAGAGTTGTTTCATCCCAGGTCAAAACAGGCTTGTTTTTGAATTCACAATTTCCTAAATGAAAATGGCCACCTCCTCTCATGTTCCAATGTGTGCCCCCTTCCTTTCCCAGAAATAAGTAATTATGATCATCTGTTCACTAGAATGACTGCCAAAATCCTGGAAGTAATGGTTGTAAATATTTTTAATTTCAAGCTGGTTGAGTTGTTCTAGAATTGTCTGTTGGCATCAGGCAAATCCCAGTTCCCTTACTCACCATCCAGCTTCATGTTATGCTAAAAGCCAGTAGAAAATTCTCCATGTTTTCAGACATGGAACTGCACTCTTTGAGTTATCCTCTAGCTGGAAAAGATAAAGATGCTGCCACTTCCTGTGTGTGGGTCTCTAGAATCTGTCTTACTGACCACAAGAAATCCAAAGAGACAGACATAGGGACATAAGCATTTGCAGAAATAACTGTACACTACAAAGTCATCAGAGGAAAGTAATATAAGCCATCTTCCCCCTAAGATAGTAACACTGCTGTGTTAATGAGCACCCTTAATTTTGAACGACCTGTACTCTGAAATCAAAGATAATATCAACACCTCAGGTCCTCTCCCGGCAGTAGGGCTGGATGTAGCATAGTTACGTGGAAGTTAGCTTTGTGTGTTTGCATGCAAAGCTGCTGCATTAATGCATGGACTGCTATCTCCTTTAAT
This sequence comes from Cettia cetti, assembly GCA_013401135.1. Lineage (NCBI taxonomy): Eukaryota > Metazoa > Chordata > Aves > Passeriformes > Sylviidae > Cettia > Cettia cetti. The sequence continues at coordinate 9,758 of VZUI01060606.1, forward strand.
TCACTTCTCTTGCAGCGAATGAGCCCTGTTCACAAGGTCATACCTTTCTCAGTAACCAAAACACTTCCCATCTCCTTTGCATCACCTACACAAACATGAACTCACCCCCCAGACAGCTCCCAGGTTCAGGACTTGAACACCCATCCTTTCCAAAGGGCATGGAAAAGGGTTGAGGGCTAAAAGCAGGACTGGCTAGGGAGTGCTCATGGTAAAGGCACCTTTTATGCAAGGGCCCTGCCACCTGTCTGCCTGACTGCAGCATGCCAGCCTTTGCTCTGCTAGGGTAAGCCTAGGAACATTTTAATGGGAAGTGGCCTGGTTTTTAAAAGTCAATAATTAGAGGAGAAAATTGTGTTTTAAAAAATGGAGCCGTGTTACAGAATAGCAACTGGACAAAAGCATTTCCAAACATGATTCAGTCTGTATCTATGTGTTTTTCCAACACATGCACAGCAAACACTTTTTTGCAAGAATCATATTTTTCTGCCATATCATTTTTATTGAGAGGTTTCTTTTTCCTCAAAATCCATGCTCTGAAGTCATAATTTCCAAATTTACTTCCAAATTTTTCCCTCCTAATTTTGAAAAAGAGGTGGAAAGCTGAACTGTAAACTTTAAAATACTAGAAAAATTTTTAGCAGGTGCAGAGATGGAAGTTTGGGGCTGTATGCTCAGTTTCTGATTGTTGGAGTCAGCAGTGCTATTAGCCTCAGAACCAAAAGGCTTAAAAACATTGGCTTAATCTTCATACAAGGATTTGAGCAGGATGTTTCCTTTCATTCTTCCTTCCCCACCCCTATGCTAGTACCAAATTACATGCATTGCTTCAGATTTCCAACATTTCCCAATCTGGATTAATTTACATTTGGAGAGAGGGTGTGAATTAAACTGTTATGAAAGGCTTAGATGCAGTGCCAACTTGTTACTATGCTCTTTCAAGCATCAAATGTTTTTTTTCTATTAAGGAAGCTCTCAGAGAACTTCTTGCATCTGGAAACCTCTCCCATCACAGAACTTATTTATCAAATGCAAAATATGACAAATACAAAGAAGGCATTCACAGTAACACATCTCCTGTTGCAGTTAGAGGCTGTGTCATAGCATAGCCTACAGTAAGATATTGCTGTCTTCAAGGAGATTTCACTCTGAGAAAGGCCTTACTCCTGCAGGGATGCAGGATGCAAGGGAAGAGTCAGAAGCTACCAGCAGACAGGCAGAGGACAGAGTGCACACAGAACTGCTACTGCTGCTGCCAGAGCTCGCAGCCTACGGCTTGTGCTGCACCGAACCACCCAAAGTGAGAAGCTGGGCCTGATAACACTTCTTAACTCATTACATACCTAGGAGAGAATATGAAGCCTGCCCTTATCTTCTACTGGTCTTTTTCCTTGAATTTTCTCATATGTCAAGTACCTACAGACATACAATTCCATTTTCTGCCAAGGGATGTGATATAAGTCCTGTCCCTAGTTGTTTGCAAACATCACACTCATAGCACAGCTGTTAATAATAACACTAAAGCATGGGATGAGGCTGATTCAAATTTGGGTATATCTAAAGGGTGGTCTCACTCTTGCTGTTGCTGATACTTGTGTCAGAGCTGGGTTAGTCACTAAGGATTTTGCTAGCAAATTGCATTCAAGGTCCATGTAACTTCTCCCTTGCCAGCATTAGCCTCTGCCAACTTTTGTAAACTCTGTAAAAATAATTCATGGATCACAAATTTCACAGAGATTTCAATTTCCATCCTGAAGCATTACTGGCCATCACATCCTCAGGATGCTTTTGTATGTTCATCTACTTGTGATCTGAAGCCTGCCTTAACTTCACACTCACTGTCACCTGGGGAAGCGTTCTCTTCAACCGAGGGAGGGCCAGAGAACATCTGGTTTCTTTCTGCAACACCAGGAGGGATTAAAAGCTTTGAGGGGAATTGTTGGTGAGCTTTTTTCTCCTTTGTTCACTTTTTCCAATGAACAGCTACAAAAGCCTTAGAGGTTCTGCATTCCCCCTTTACCAGATTTCTTCAGGGATATGTGATGGGTTTTGTAGGGTAGCTACAGAGTACAGCTCTTCTCCCATAGCACCGCTAGCTGTCAGAGACAGCCCAAATACTGCCAGCAAGGATTGTAGTCCTTCTTCCCACCACTTCAATAGCTTGCTTACTTTTCTCTCTGATTCTCTACCGAGTGTGGAGAGAATAATGAATCAGCTTATAACTCATCAAATGTGAACAGTGGTTTTATGGTGCTTAACAGTTGAGATAAAGGTGAACTGATGTGAACTGAAAAGTAAGGAAATTGCCAGGCAGCAGGTTTTAAACAATCAGAAAACAATTGCTTTAACATGGTGCTTAATGCTGTTGTGACTCATAACCACCAGTTGTAGCAGCAAAAATGGATAAGTGAGCCTTAAAAAGATTGGAAAAATTTGTGAAGGATGATTCCATTCTTGGCTATTAAATATGATGATCCAAATGCCACCTCTGACTCAGGAAACTGTTCAACTTTGCCAAAAAGTGCCACAATGTTCTGGGAGAAAAAACACTCTTGTGAGAGAAATGTTCCCTAAGCACTGACCTTGGCCTCTGTGGATGTTAAGCTGCTGAGCTAGCTGAATTCTGGCATGGCATAATGTTCTGATATTTTTCCTAAAAAAATTACATTTGGCTAACGTAGCGAGTAATCTGTGTTATACAGGGGCTAATCTATAAGGCCTTGTACAGCTCTGATAAATTTACTACTCACAACAAATGTTGTTGGATATTGCTGGATCCTATGCAATTAAATGTATTTCTAGTTCTAATAATTCAGGGATTACCCAGTACACAGTCTGCATTCATTCTTCTCTGCCATGGCTCACCAAATAAAAATGGAAACTTGTAAACAATGGGAATGTGTTCGCACTGTGCTGGCAATGCTTCTGAGTCTGCAATACAGAAAGCAGGCTGCAGAGAGAGAGAGAGAGAGAAAACACTGGTGTGCTGCTGCACCTCCTGACGTAACCCACAATGGATCTGGCTATCCCTGTAGTCATAAAACAGTCACTGGGAAAAAAAAAAAAAAAAAAAAAAAACAACCCCAAAAAACCAAAAAAACCACCCAACAAATCCCAGACTACTTTATTCAGTGATTGCATAACCTCCACAGCCACACTGCAGCTGAGGTGAGAATCCTGCAGATAGTTCGGAAAAAGGTCACAAACCCCAGCTTCTCCAGGCAGGAGACTGCATTCAGTCCTGCTCATCCTAACAGGCTCAGAGCTCTCCTGAAACACAGTGGTTAAATTTGCCACTCCTAACAGTCCCACCCAAGAGACTGCCCTGAAGCTTTTTGCAGGGAAAGGACTTAATTAGAATGTGATTTTTGTGGTACAATGCAATATTCAGTACAACAGGACCACCGAAATGTATGCTTTATGATTTGTGGTGCAGGTTTGCTTCGGCAACTTTTGAGATGATTCCTAGGCAGAGAAAGGGCAAAGGCACCAGAGAGGAGCAGAGACTTTGCTGAGCAGGTTTGAATGTCATAAATGCACAGTTATGGCTTAGTATTTGTATCACAGTTGACAGATGCTGCAGCAGTCACATGACTAGAGCATGACCTCATATTTCGGCTCTCTCCCCTCCTCCCCCAGTGATGAGGGCAGTGCTGGCACTTAAATAAGCAGAAGACATTTCCAGAAGGCTAGTTTATAAGTTACTTAAAGGAGAAGCCCAAATTTTGGCACAGAGATGTACTTTGTACAGACTACTAACAGCTCCTCAACAGTGGCAGAGAAGCAAAACTCTTTACCTCCACTTGGGAAGTGCACTGAACTGTTGTTAGGGTAAAAACATTGAATCCCAAGTCACATGGGCTTAGATCATCCCTTCCCAAGGAGAAATCTGCAGGAGGCACAGTAGAGGGAAAAAAATGCCTCCATTACTCCTCACAGGTTTACCCTGCAGACAGTGGAGCTGCTGCAAGCTCTGATATCCTCTAGGGATCTGGGAGAGATGCTGCAGCAACGAGGAGACCATCTCTACCCTGATGCTGTCCCAGAAGCCACTCTGGATGGTCTGGCAGTGTGATTTCGCAGGAGGATTGAACATCCAGGAAGAATATATAACTTTATGGAGATTTTCCAGGGGTACTGAGTGAACTCTTAAGTCCATTCCACTCCTTTTGGCATAGATTTCGGATTATGCGATTCCCAGAAGGGTCCTGGGAGGAAGACACAGTAAGATACTCTCTCAATAGCTGAACACCACTTCAGCAGGAAGGGGAACCTCACCTTTTCCAAATTTCCAAAGGTGCAATTGGCTCCATGGGGATTATTTTCTATTATACAGGAACACAGGAACCAGACTAGTTGAGAGGTAAAAGTCCTGAATTAAAATCCCAGCTTTGGCACTGATCCCCATTATAAGTTACACCAATGGAAAGTGTTTTAAAAGTGCGGAGATTTTTGTATATTTTAGAGTTTTCTCACTAATGTGGCTGCACTTTGCAGCTATTCATGGACTACATACCTGGAACTTTTCCATACAGCTTCACAGTGTTCCAAAAGATAAAATGTAAGACTTTTCTGTACAAATACTTGCCTCTAAGCCTTCTCCTTCTTTAGCCTGGTGTTGGATTGAAATGCAGTACGATTATTCTCATCTGTAAGAGCAGTGATAATTCCTTGGAGCAGCAATAGCCCACTTAATGTTGACAGCACACCAGAACTGGCTGGGATTTCTCTGCTTTTGATACACGGGCGGTTTTAGTCACGTTTGGGTTTCAGCTCCATGAAGGTCTTTGCTTGAAAAGTTGTGGCTGCATAGAGCACTGGTTTTTTGGATTATCCCAGCTGAAGCACGAGCACTCCCAGAAGGACCAGCAGCTCAGTGCCCTGCTGCTCGTGCCCTGCTTTGTCGCTGACCTGTTACAAGACTTTGCTGAAGATCTTCGTGTAATTACTTCATTTTTTTTAAACGAAAGAAAATTAAAACCTGAAAATTCGGGGACAATGAGAGGTGTGCGTGTGCGCTACACGCGTGTTAGGTATCACTACTAGACCACAAGCAAGAGTCCTTTGGAGTGCGCTTGGGTGGTTGAGCCTTCATCCCCAGCGAGTGCAGTGTGTGTCCTCCGTAGCACTTGAGGCCAGGGCAGGGCTGTCATACCCGCGGGAGGCCCCGCGTTTTCCCTCAGGGGAACGCGCAGCGCCGCCACAGCGCACCGCTGCCGGCCCCGCTCCCGCCGCCGCCATGTTGGGAGCCGCGCACGGCGCCATCTTGTGGCCCCTGAGGGCTGGTGGCGGGAGGGACGCGGCAGCGCCGGCCCCCGGAGCGGCGCCGGCTGAGGCAGCTGCTCTCCTTGTTTGGGGAGAAATACAAGCGTTTCAGAGTGTTGTAGGGCTGCCTGATTCTCGGCACAGCGAGAGAGCAGCAGCAGTTTCAGTAGCTCACCAGTGATGCCTCTTAATGCTGGGTGGAGATGGGGATTTTAGGGTGCTTCAATGAGCCCCAGCTCCTTCCCAGTGTATCGGAAGGCACTTTCCCAGTGGAAACCACACCAGCAGCAAAGAACTGCTTGCTGCTCACACTACAGCACACCGGTTGCCGAACATGTGAAAAACCACGGTGATAAACACGCACCATTCCTGTTCACGGTGAACCTGTACCCAACTCCTAAACAAGAGCTGAAAACACAGTTCTCAGCGTTTCACCAAGATTTAAAAACCTCAGGTGCCTTTCTTTCACCTAGCCTGGACCATGATAAGGTGTTTAATGGTAAAACGTTGAATGGAAGCGAGTATTTGGGGAAAATAACCTATTGACCAGCTCTATCCAGCCTCAAATGCTGGTGGCAGTCAGGAGTGTCACCCTGATGCTGGTGGAGCAAATTGACTTAGCCCGGGTTGGAATGGGCTTCCCCCTCTGGCATGCACAGAGCACCTCAGGAAACGCTGGACAGAAAGCTTGGGCATCTTTTGAGGCCTTACACAGCCTTTGGAGCTGGATTTGAACTGAATGAGATTGCCTGGAGTTAGGATAGAGAGCAGAGTGGGACCAGTCACGGTTTTAGCTATTGACCTGTTTGTCACAACATCATCCTTTGGGGAGTCTCACTCTATCTGCCTTCTTGCTAAAGCTTTCCAAAAAGAGTTATTCAAGCCTTTTTACAATCTGCTGGCCTATGTCATTGAATGAAAAGTTTTCAGAGACAGTTCATATTCATTATGTTACAAACATTGATCAAAACATCTAGGTTTCTGCAGGTTTATGCCATACACTTAGGAGCCAGTAAACATTTGAACATGTAGCTCTTAGTGGTTATCTTCCCCCTTTATAATTTTTTTAGTGCTGGTAGTTATCCAATTATTGTTGCTGTTTAGTAAAATGTGGGTAGGGTGAAAGCAACAAGCAATCTATCACATATTCTATGGCATTCACCTGACTTCAAAGTAGTTAAAAATCACTTCTAGGAGGTAAAGCAGTACAAGGTCTGTGTAAGCCATGGACATTCAGGAGTGAAGAGGGCTTATTTTCACAAGGTTTTAATAAGCCTACATGGCTTGAGTGTAGTCCATCCATGGTTTGTATCACTTGTACACCAGACCCTCCCTAACCAGTCTAGAAAAGGAATTTAATCTATTGGTGAGGGGCCTCAGGATATGGCCTCCTAAAAATTCTGTGTGTCACTCTAACTGAAATTTTAATCTGGGGGCAAATTAAATGACAGTATCATTGACAATTTGTCTAGGGCTTTACAATTTTCTCTTTTGACTTGAACTGGGATGTAAATTAAACTTCAAACTCTGCTTTTCTGCTCACAATCTGCCTAATCAAAGAAGGAGATTCTCCTGAAAATTTCAATGCCCAAGTTGCTGGTGGGAGTCCCTGATAGATTTCTCTTTTAAATTTAGCATAGCCCAGAATAGTAACTCTTACATAACATATACAGAGCAAATATGGGACTTGCTATAATTTCAGTGAGAGACTGCAGATTTCCTGCTGAATAACCAAGGCAGACAGCGTTAGAGTCATGCCTCTAATACAAATCTTGAGCAAATAAGCTTATTCTTACAAAGCAAGGGATAATATTTCTTGTAGGTATCAGGATAGAGCTGACAACCAAATGGACTGTGACAGAACCCAGCTCCTCTCATTGGTCTGTGCATGGCATTGTGGCCTCTGATTACCTCAAAACTTGCAGATGCATTGGACTCCCTGTTCCTGGAGCTAAAGAGAGACTGCAGGGCGAGAATTTACACTCCCTTGTCCACAGGCCACTGGAGTTACTTAGGAGGGGGAGTTCTCAGACAAACAAGATCTCTGCTTATATTCACAGCTAGCTGGCTATCTGTGGAGCATATACTCCTCCATGCAGCCCGTGTCTCACATGGGAGGTCTTGAAGGAGCAAAGGCCAGCATTTAGACCTTTCTGGCATTGTATGTTTGCTAAGCCATCTAGCAAAAGAAATAAAATAGACTTTTAATCAATTTTCACCTCCTCCTGCCTTTTGTTTTCCACAGCTTATGTGTGGAAGCAATTTTTCCACACATATGTGTGGAAACAAATTCCCCCAACTATGTGTGTCACAGACATAATTGATCCCTGCCATGTTCCAGGGGTGAATCAGTGGAATACTGCATCCTCTGAGTCCTCTCTGGCTCCTCAGGCTAGCAGCCTCTAGGGACTGTAGCTTACTAAGCTGGGTAGGAGTCAGCTGTTCCAGGAGGCAGGACGTCAGGGTGCTGCAGCATCCCAGAGTTGCTCCAGCACTATTATAGAAGAGGGTGCAGCAGGGAGCTTCACTGTACTTAGTAAGATGGTTGTAGTCATGTGGACTCTTGAACAAGGTTTCATTTCACTGAGGTCTACAGATACAGAGTCCTAGAATTGCTAGCAGCTTGCATATAAAGTGGACATATAAAGCTGGACAGAATTTGTCCCTGTATTTGACAAGATTATTTATACAGAGGAATTTGCTTATCTAAGAAGCCTGATGGACACACGTACATGTCAAATAAGCGATTACCTCCCTACTCATAGGCTTATGGAAATCAATCATACTGACCTATAGTCCCTGCCATTTCCTGGATTGCTTTATAAATAAAAAACCTAACAGGAAAGGCATTAAGTCATTATTAGATTAGTCTTGGTTTTGCCTTGAGGATTTTTGATCTGATAAGAAGTATCCCCTCAGCTGATTTGGTAAGGTACCCTTTTCTTGTCAGTATAAATGATGGTGCAGACCAGGCAGTGGAGCCTGAAAACCAGTTCATTACACAGAGGAAATAGATCTGTTCCATTAGAGGAATGATATTGCACCAGTTTAACTGTGTGTTCCCTTTAAACCTTGCTGATCCTGGTGAAGTTTCTCTCAGACTAGTACAGGGTATGTACATGCACACTGTGTGCACTGGCTGAACTGAAGAAATGTGATGGAATATTTTTTAGCTAAATCATTACAACTCTTCTATGAATATTTAGGTGTGGCATTTATCCATCCCTCAGACTGACAGCAGTGCACTGATCCTGCATCCTTGTGTCAGGAGCTGGTCTGTGACTGTTTTCTGTGCTGACAGAAAAGGCTGGGGATTTTACATGTGTGGTGTTTTCCTTCCTGCTTACTTCCCCACAGACTCTAGGTTTTCTGGACCCATAGAAGGCAGCAGTAACTGGAAGGGTAGCTTGACTGCCCCACATTGTCATTCATAGCCATCTGCTCCCACAAAGTCCCAGGAACTCAGAGCTTCTAGATTCTGTGCCTTTATTCAGTGTCATTATTGCTGATCAAAATACAATTTCCATAAGGAATAAAAAAAAAATAATCAAAGGAGCTTGCCTTTGGTATGCAAAGATTGGCAATAAACCTTATGGTAAGGTAGGAAGGAAGACTCAAAAAAATTAGAAATGAGAGATCTAGCGTGTTCTGAATATCTGAAACTCTTACTACAATCCGTGCATGTATGTGTATGTTTTAACAGTGATGGACAGTTGGGTGTACTGAATTCCCTGTTGTTCATAGTCTCTGTGACAAGAAAGAATATCTTCCTGACTACCTCCCAGAGGAGAGCCCTGCACTTCAAATAGGATTTCCTGGGTTACTTTGGTCAGTCCTCTGGAAGAAGTCAGACTAGAGCATCATAATTGATATATATGACTTTAAACTCTGAGATTTTGTTTCAATACCACAGGGGAGCAGTGCTATTGACCTTAAAGGAAGTTTAATCTCATGTGTCCACGGAAGACTGCTGTACATCTGCTGGCAGCAGGCTCCAGCAGAAACTCCATCATGCTGGTCTTTGGCAGCCTGGGTCTTAATTTAAAAAACTGTAGAAAGCCAATGATTTAGGATATAAATCAGCAATAAACTATATAATCCCAATGTAGAGGTTGAATTTAAAATAAAGAGAACTTGATTAAAAGGGTTAGAGTAGAAGCAGGATTCAAAAGTAGTAATGTGGAAGACATTTAAATAATACAAATACCTTTTATGAGACACAGTACAGAACTCAATAAATATTTAAATAAAATACTTATGTTGAGGGTTTTGCCAGAAAACTCTTGGAGAATTCTTGGTTTAATCAGGTTCTTTTTGGTGCTATAAATCTGCCTTTAAGAAGAGTTTCAGTTCCCTCTCATGTCCTGGCAGGGGCCAGATAAACACCTTGGGGTTCTCCTGCTGTGCTAAGGTCACCTTTATGCAGAGATACATCACAATGCTCTACTTAGCAGCTTCAGAACAGGACTTAAATGATGCATAAATCTTGAGCTCTTCAGGAGTTATTTTCACCCTCTCCATATGAGAAGAAAAGCAAGCAGTTCCTTTAATCCTGTGTGGCTTCTGTATTAAAATAAGCCTTGATACTAATCCCTGGCTATCTGGGTTTAAACTGACATATATCCTACAGCTTCAAATACCAGAACATCTGAGTTACCAGTATGGCCTTAAACCCAGAGCATTTATGTGCTTAATCACACCAAAGGACAGAAAAGTCATTATATTCCCAGTGTTTCCCTAATAAGGAACAGGGTTCCTTCAAAAACCCAGGCACTTTCCTGACATTATTTCCTTTTGCTGCACTGTTCTCAGTGTTCCCCACTGTGACTTGAAAAAACATGATGAGCAAGGTAAATGTCACAGAGCAGCATATCAAGGTTGTGTTGGCATCTTGTGTAAATTCAGCTACACGATTTACAAGCTGGAGTTTGCACCAAAATTTCACAAAAGGCTTCACTTTTATGTAAGCAGATTTTCTCCCTGACAGAAGCATCAGGATTCCTAGGACCTCATCTGAACACAGTTGTTAAACTTGACCAAAAAGAAATATTAGTAAATTATAAGGCATCTATATTTCTGGGTTTCATGAGTGTATATGTCATGGTAAAGTAGTGGTGACTACAATGCTCCTATAGTGGTAACTTCAACAATGTCACTTCCTAGATGTACTGTGTACATTATATAACACAAATAGGCCACCAACTTGTATCTTCTTGTGTCTCTGAATGTGCAGAGGTACTTCATAAGATGTGCTGCTCTGCAGCAGTTCACTTTTCTCTTTACCTTGTTTTTGTACCCATTCCTTCCTTTCCATCTTTGGTTTCTCACCCTGATCTGTTGATAGGCATGTAAGTGGTTAACAGTCCTGCCACAATCAGTGCTGAAGGGCAGGGTCACTCTTGGGGTTGCCCACAATAAAGAAGTTCCATCTGCTAGAGCCACATTTGTGCTTTATGCTTCTTGCTCCCCTCTGCCTGTATCACAGCAGGGTACCCTGTCAGCCAAACTGTCAGTCAGAAAGAGCAGGGGAAAAAACTACTTTCTTCTCTCTATAAAGTTTCAGCTTCATAAGCTCTTTGGGGCAATGACTACCTGACTGTGAGGAAGTGGCCTTGGTTGCTCAGGCATCTTTAGTCACTAAAACGAGCAACTGCTGAACATCAGCAGCCTCACAGATGTGGGCAGCCAGAGGCAGCCAGAGTTCAGCTCACATGGTAGGTTTGAAACCTGTCCTCTAAGTAAATGTAAAAATCCTTGGCAGGAGGTGGCTGAGAGTGAAGTTTCCCAGGAAATTAATGCTTTTTTTGAGATGGATACCAGCACTACATATGTTCTGATGCTAAAGACTTAGCAAATGAACAGCAAAGAAGATTTCCACATGCAAGGAAATATTGGCATGGCCTCTGCTGGCAGAGGAAAATTCTCTACAGATTTTAATGCTCTGAGTAATGATTCCAGCTTCAACGCATTCTCTCCAATGAGGCTTCCCAATAAGTCATGCTAACCAAGAGGACAAAGCATCTGTTTCTGAAATCTCTCATCCTTTTCATGTTCCTGAAGAACCTCAGGCACAGATTTGAAAACCTGATCTAGAGATACCACATCGAGCCAAAATCACATCAATGCCACTATCTTTTTTCCCATCTAAACTGCAGCAACTACTGTTAGCCACAGTGAAAAGTGTCTCTGAAGGCAAGCTACAGAAACACAATCTGTAATTTATGTATGGCCACTAATAAAGATGGAAGAGAGTGCCAGATCCTTTTGGCACAATTTTCCAAAGATACTACTGTTCCAAGAAAGTATCTACATCTCAATCAAAGAAAAATCACAGCAGCTTTGAAATGCCATGATCATCTCCTTCCTCTTGTGACAAAGCATGGAGAAGGGAATCATTAGGACACTGACAGGAGAAATGGGTGTTCATATCTTCATGAGTGACTTAATCCAAAAGAACCTGTTAGGTTCTGGAAGAATAGATGTCAGTGTCTTTATGAAAATCAAGCTGCACAAGTTTGGTGTAGAACTGAGCACAGGTTGAACTTCTGAACTTTGTGGGGAAAACTTCTCTGGTTGGCTTATAACAAATTTTAATGCTATACAATGCGTGATGGGGGGGGATACATATTAAATGGGGAATATGTAGTAGGTGACTGTATCTTCCTAGTGCCTCAGCCAGTGGGGAAAGGAGGAGGGCAACATGTAGTTGGGAATTTGGGATAAAATGAGGCTGCATCCTCCAAAAACCTGGGAGAGGCCCCATAGAGGTATGACCTGGTGGCCTCTCTCCCTCTATTCAAATAAAGTGAATTCTTTCTTGCAGGGCTCCTCTGTCTCCTTTGTGGACACTAGCCTTTCACAGTGTGATTTTCCATACAACACCATCTCCCACATAGTTAATATTTCTTTTCTAGTGACTAAACAATTCAGCTGCTAAAGCCTGCTGTGATGCCTAAAAGGATCTGATTACTTTGAGCACTGCCTGGCTGAGGAACTCCTGGTCCTTGACAGTGAGCACTCAAATAATCACATGAAAAGGAGATGCACATTTCTTCCAAAGGTTCTTTTGACAATTTTCATTTGTTTTGTTTGCAATTCAAGGTGTTTTTGGTTTTGGAATAATGGAAACCTTAAAAATGATTCAAAACACAGCATGTTTAGAGAAAATGCCATTCTTTTGAGAAAGGAGAGGGTTTTTCTGATAGATGTTTGTTCTCATCTAATTCTTACTTTAGTGACTGGCAGCTATTGAAACCCTTAAAGTAACCACATTTTTTCCTTGGTAAAATTGTAGTAGGTAACAGGTAACTTTACATTTGAAAGCTATATGCCAGGAGAAAAAAAAACCCCAGACAACAAACCCGTGAAAATCAAAGACAGTCTGTTACTGTGTCAATTTCAAGACTGTGCTTGGGATATACTAGCTGATGATATGTCCAGTGAGCACCTATATGTAAGGTAGAAAGTGACTGATCTCTAAGACTATAGTTCTAGTCCTCAGGAATTTCTGGTTCAATACTCCTAAATTAAAAGTTTCAAACTGTCTCTAACCAAAACTTCAGAAACTGCTTTATATTAGAAAATGAGGCACCATGTTTGAAAGTCATTAAAAGCGCTTGCAGTTGATACACCAGTCAAGCAAGCAGTACACTTTTTGATTCAGCAAGCAAATTTTGTTTGGATACCAAGGAGCCAGCCAAGGAACTTTAAGGGAGCAAAGATGAAGTTCTCCATGGATGTGCTGTTGCTATGAGGTGGACGTGATGTTTCCATTCTCAAAACCCTCTGTAAGTGCCTAACCTGTCACAGGGGCTGCAAAATCTACCAAGTGTTGGAGCCTCTGCTGGCTGTGCTGTCCTTCACTGTCCTGGCTGCTCCTACAAGGCTGCTCGTGCTCCAGTCTTATTCAGGACTGCACCCTCCACATTTTTAGTGCTACAAAGCCAGTGATTTCCCCACGTGTGCTAAATATTCAGAAATCATGACTCAGATTCTAGGATCATGATTGGCTTAAAACTCCTAAGTTGTTTTTTTTTAAGAGCCTTAGAGCATTTTAAATCATCTTCTGGCTTCTAGGCTTCTTGTTCTGGAGTTTTCATAACTATGAGAGCTGGAAACTTGAAAGTGTTTACTGTGTAATTCCTTGACTAGTGCCTGTGACTTACAATAGAATCTTTAAAAGCCAGCAGTAATGGTTTTGATTTGTATATCCAGTTTTCACTGTGAAAGAAAAAAAAAATTGAAGAAATCTGGCTTCTATAGCGTAATGCTGAAGAGGAACCGAAAGGGTTTTACACTGTTACTCAGTTTGTGCACTGCAGGCAGGAGGTGAATGATTGCAGGCACAGGAGCAAAATTGTCCAGTTATCTTTGGGGCCACACTCTGGAATCCTGCAGGGGCCACAACAGCACTTAGCACAAGCTGGAGCCTCCCCAGAGCTGGGGTCATTTGTGCTGCCCCTCTTAAGGTGCTGGGAAGCAGAGACTACCCTGAGCTTAGTGACTGCTGGCTGGGCTTCCCATCTTCCTTAGATGCTGGATCTGGGAGAAAAGCCAATGTGTCAATCCTAAACCAGTTCTTCATAGCCCAGAGGGCCCCTTGGAGCAGGAAGTACTCTCAGCACATTACTCACCTCTGTGTGATAATGCCAAAACAGATTTCAAGGCAGGAAATGCCCAAATAAAATCTGCAGTGTTCTTAGATAAGATGGTTGAAATGTGCTAATTGTTTTACATTTTCTTTTTTTTAATACATTTTCTTATGCAAGTTCCTTTTTGAATTGAAATTAGAAAATTTAGAAAGAAAAGGTTTCCTGAAAGCCAGAAAATTATGATAAGAGAGAAAAGCCATTTCATTTCAAAACACTTTTAAAACATTTTTCACACAAATGCTCAGATGTCTTAGTCCATATACACATTTCACACACACACACACATACATACACAAAGTCTGCAGTTAAAGTGACTTAACTTTTTGTTAAAAACAAAAAAAAAGTGGTGATCCAAAAAGCATATTGTTATCTTGCTGTATTTTGAGACAAATGAGCTACGAGTCAGCTTCTGGTTTAGAAATAAACATATGTGGATGCTGCATCTAAATGACCTGATAAAGGTTCATATAAGGAGGCCACGTACTCTAAGAGTGAGGAGGTGCTGAGTCATTTTGATCTGTTTTAAGAGCACTGATGCAGGGCAGCAGTATCTAAGGCACAGGTTAGCCCCCAAACTTTTGAAGTAGCCTGTAAGGGTGTTCCTCCTGGGAATGCCTGCCCTGCCCTGCGGGGCCAGCACATGTTCCCTGGATGGAGGCTTCCTTGGCCACAGGGCTTGGTGCCCTCACTCCAGAGCACTTTCTAGCAATTCAAGGGAAACAGCACTCCGGAAAGGGTGAGCCACAGTCGTAAAATTTATACTGTGAGACCACTCCAGATGGAAAAGATTTATATCTGGGAAGTCTAGGCAACAGGAGAATCTGTGCTGCTCATTCCTAAGTCTGAGGTTCTGCTTTGCAGTCAGCAAGTTTTAAGGTGGAAAAAGAAGGGAGGATTTCTTACAGATTTTTTGTTGAGTGTGTAAATAAGGACATTTTAAGGTACATTCTTTTTTCAGTTGTACTGGGGACCTTGAGATCCATGATACAAGGGATTATCTCTTCACCTCAAGGACTGACAAAATGACACAACCAAGGCCGGTGCTGTACGTTAAGATGTGCACTGTAAGGTGTAGTACAATACATTTATCATCGGTGTGACTCGCTGCTATTTACTGTCCAAAAAATGCTGGAAATGAGACTCTGGTTCTTCCAGTGCTGGTAAATAAGCTCCATCTACTGGTTGTCGGGCATGACAAAGAGTTAGGACTGAAGATATTATTCATTTATGAAATACTTGCATTAAGACAGTCCTCAGTCATCCATGGGATTGCTGGAGTTGTCTTCTTTTAGATTCACTACAGTCAAGAACCTAAACTTTTGCTTCCGGAATTCTGAGGGACAGCACAGAAAATGTATGCACAAATTTACTGGCCAGAGTCGGCCAGAATGTTTTCCTAAGGCAAAGGAGGAGATTAATGTACCCAGTATGACTGAAAAATGGGTGCATGCAGACATGCCTGGGTCAGAGTCCTAGAACCAGCAGGCTTAATTCACTGCAATAATGACACAGAGGTCCTGGGGTTCTCCTGACTTGCCCTAGGAAGACGGTGGCTGGGAGCGTGGTGGCTGGGTCTCTTTCAGAATTTCCACACTCAATTTGCATTCATACCACTCTGCATTTCTGTTACAGTTGTCCAAAACAACATTACATTTGTGAAGAAATCATTTTCCATTAAGACATCATTAAAATTTCTGAAGTCTGGAAGGTATTTCTTCATTTTGTATCAAGTGAAACCATGAACTTTCTAGAAAGCAAGGGTTTCTTCTTTTTTTTTTTTTTTTAATAGCATGCTTAGATTTTCCGATTTTGCATGCATCTGAGCTTGACCTAGACAATCAAAGTTTTGGGTTTAGTAGCTAGGTCAGAGGGAAAACATACCATTAGCATGCAGGTGCAGATGAACCAAATCCCCTGTTGCAATACTGCAATATTAATGGGACAGGACAAGTGTGTTCCAGGTGGATCTGGTAAGTCTAGGCATGGTAGCCAAAGTACTCATCTGACTTACAAGAGAGCTTTGTGCAAGATAACATCCCGAGTCCAGAAGGCCAGAGTGTCATGAGTCTCAGAGTTCCTAGAAGACCACTCTTGTCAGCTAGTTCTAAGGCCAGGTTCCTTCTGCTTTTCTCAATGACATATTTACTATCTGATTCACAGCAGAAGTTGCTACAGAAGGAGAAACTCCAATCCTGGAATCATTTATTGCCTATGGATTAGGACACTCACCTAAGAGAGGGAAGACACAGCTTGTCCCTTCTCTAAATTAGGCTGCTTCCTCATCTCTCAGGTGAGGTTCTTATTACTGGATTACTACTAGGCTTTCTGCTGAACTGTGAAGAGGCATCTCTTGGCTTTTTCTTCTGAGACCTCATGCCTGAATAACTTGTACACAGAAGCATATCTTTGGTATAGAGATAGATATTTAATGCCTTGGGGGAGCTCCCATTTTCTTCTGCTTCCTGTCAGCTACTTTCAGCTAAGTCATGAGACTTCTAATATATTTTCAAGCATGTAGCATGTTAACCACAATTTCTGCCTTCATAAAAGTTTACATCTCATAGCTGAATAGTGAAGCATGTGAGCTTTTCCCTGTTTAGATAGAGTCTAATGAGTCAACAGCGAAAGACTTAATTAATGAGTAATGTCACCAAGACACAGGGTCCTTAAGATATAGCTTTTGCCAGTTTTAAGTCATGGTTTAACATGGCCCTCATATCTGAAAACATTGTGTATTCATTTAAAACTTTTGGCTTCAGTTTTTGTGTCTGTTGTTCTTGGCAAACATTCCTTCTTTAATCAAACACATTGGGACATTATTGCTCTTACACAAGGAGTGCTTAGGCATCAATAACAGTACTCTCTGGACAGTTAAAAAGCACAAATTTCACCTGTGATTAGATGTGCTTTAATTTATGTCAATGAGCATTTTTATTTGATGGCTCAGTTCTCATGGTTTCTCTTTGCATCTAATGCCAGTGTGGAGAGAATGAAAAACCAAGGGCAGCCGCACCACTGTTTTGTTGCTTTGTTGTTCCCCACCTATAAGTCTCTGATACCATCTTTCCCCTAAAACTTTGAGATGCTCTTATCCCTCTGACCACTAAAAAAAGGGTACAGTCCTGCCAGTCCATAGAAAGCCATTAACTAACCAGTTGTGCCTCTTCTTCCTTCCCATTGCCACTGCTTAGAGAACAGGGTACTGAACTGCCTGCCAGTCCTCAGCGTATCAGCACTGAAAACCTGAGATGATGCTTGGCAAGCCTTCACTGGGGCGTGAGGGTTGCACAGGGGAGCCAAAGCAGGACCATTTCCCCCCTCTGCTTGCTCAGTTTTCCTCACAAGGGGAAGAGAAAATGGAAGTTTCCACTGCTAAAGGGTGTAGCTATGGTCATTTCAGCCCCATGTCAATACTGAAGAAACACATCCATAAATTGTGCTCTGTTCAGTGCAAACTCACAACTGGAAATCATCATCTCCAAGGTTAACATGAAGATTCTCCTTTCCCTATTACCATTTTACCTTGTTTTCTAGGTTCCTATCACAGCCCAAAACTTATTCTGCTTTCTGTAGGGGATGCAGCCTCAGTAGGTGGTTATGAACAGACAAATTGTGATGACTGTAGCTTGGCCCAAATGCTACTCTGCCTGGAGAGTACTTTGGAAGTGGGACCAATGGCCAAGACCAGGTAATTTAGTACAGTCATCCTAATACAGTCATCCTAATACAGTCATCCTAATGAGATTGAATATGCAGGAAACTGGAAGACAGAAGAAAGCAAGCTCTTGAAATTGAAACAACAGCAAACCAAAGATTCACAGCTTTTCAGATTTCTTGGGTAAAAAAACCCAGTTCCACTAAGGAGGGAGCCTTTTAGTTTCAGTGGAAATATTTCACTGCAGAAGTTCGGAGTTCCTGCATCTCTCCATAAGCGTCATATTCATGTGTCTCAACTTTTTCACACATGTACTTCCTTTGTGACATGAAGAATCTGCTTGGCTTCACGTTTTTCTCTCGTGCCTCTTCCCTCCCAAGAGGGAGGCTGACACTTTCTGCGTATACTCCAAATCCCATCTCCTTGTGTCAGAACTTGCTACATTTTCCTTCTCATAGTACAATGCTCAAAAGACTTCCCTTGGTCAAAGTGTGTTCCTGTGAGTTCCTTGAACTCTTAACATCCTTGTTTTCAAAAGCCACTTCCTGCTCTTTGTTTCTTCTTTTTTTCTGGGATTTTTCCATGACACATCTCCAGCTCTTACAGACCACTGGGTGCAAGGGCAGTCATACATTTCTTCTAAGACAGTTCTTCAGTACTTTTAAAATGGAAGACTATTAATGGCAATGACTCACTTAGACATTTTTCCCTTTTCAGGGTGTTATATGACACCAGCTGTGGCACCAGAAGATTGCTGATTCACTACAATATTAACCTTTCCATGGTACAGCAATTTTATAGCTTTATCCAGCATTCATAAATTCGAAATAAATAGGTTTTCCCACCTGTCATTCTTAGTTATTTGGGACAAGCTTTGGCCTCACATGAGTGTATAGAATTGTTTGATGCAGGCCTAAATACAAATATGACTACTACCTAGAAATGTGGGGAAATTATATGTTTGTGCCAAAATGTGAAGCCTAGAACATGTGAGAAAGAAGACAATATACAATGCTCCAGTGCTTTTCATTTGGCATCATTTATACAGGTCCAGGAAAAGATTTCCACAGTGTCCTGGTTTAGGGCAAATTTGAGAGGAAACCTCCGAATAGAGCCCCTCTGGGAAGCAAACCCAAATGCACCCCGCCCCCAATTGGTCCAGGAAAAAAATCTCCTTAGAGAAAAGTGGAAAAAACTATCTAACAAAGTGCCCACAAGCACAAAAAATGAATAGCATGAAACAACAAAACCTCTCACTGCTCTAAAGAGAGATGGCAAGATTGAGAAAGTCCTTGCCGTGGGTAGCTCAGCTCACTCAGTCCCTTATCAGTTCCTCCAGCGCTGGAAAATGCCGAGGCTCAGACCCTGGTGTGCCGCAGGTGCAAGCTCCTGGTGCTCTTCTGGGTTTGCAGTCCAGAGCAGGTTTAAACAGTTCCAAGAGGAAGAAAAAAAAAAACAGTCCAGGGAGCTTCTCTGCCTCAGCTAGCTAAAAACTAACTGAAAGCAAAGAGATCTCTGTCCTGCTGTCTGTCCGTGCTGCAGACAACATGGTCTAGAAGCAGAATGTGGAGGAGTGAGTGCAGTTTCTGAAAACAAACTCTGTGCTTCTTCTTTCCTCCCCACTGCTCTCAGAACCAGTCTTAAAGGTGTAGAACTTCATAAATGGCATAACCAGAAGAGACAGTTGGGGATACAAGCGTCACAAAGTCACCCCAGGACACACAGCCATTTCATTTGGTGGCTGCTAAAAATGGTGTGACTCAACAGCAATGCTACAGAGTCCAGCCAAGAATTGTTTCCTGCTATGTGTAATGTGTCATGAAGAATGCCCCACAGAAAGGAAAAATTATGTCTGCTGTAGGTTGCTTACAGCCATTTTAAATTTTTTTCTTTCATTTCATTTCCCAGGCAAAGGAAATGTGGAGATCGTTTGCAGAAACATATATAGGTAGATGAAAAATTATGAGCTGAAGCTGTCCGATAACTCACCTGCAATAAAACTTATGCAACAAAACTTACGTAAACAGATGCCATTCCATGGGAGATGTCTTCTCTCTGGTTGACTGACAGCCCTTCATGACTCAGGAGACACTCAAACATCATGAGATTAAAATGAACCATTATTTTTCTAGTGGAGAAAACTAACAAAAAGGAATTCAGTTCGACAAACCTGTAGCAAACCAATGAAAGAACTGGGATAGACTCCCAAGGTTTACCCAGCATCATGGAGGAAGGTCAGGTCCAACTACACACTAAGTGGAATGCTGTGGGTATCAGAAGTGCTAGATAAGTTAAAGTGCTGGGGCTCTGCTGGGCTCCTCTAATGCTTCAGGGAAGAAACTGGGTATTCAAGGAACAGAAATATAACCTGTGGGGGAAAAGTGAAAGCAGCAGAGAACCTATTTTTAGACTGATGCATTGTTTGCTCTCTACAATTTTTTTCGGCCTACAATTCAGGTATAATGGGAGAATGATGGTTTCTAGATGAAAATAATTGTGTTTTAGCTTTGCCTGAGATCACTGGGTTGGGGTGTGGGGCATGAAGCACTGTGTGAGACCAGGGAGAGACTTCATCTTCTTCCCTACTGCAGATGTGTATTTTGAGATGTGTATTTTGTTATGAGGCCAGTTCCTATACAGGTAGACCAACACTTTTTCTTTGATGAATTTTTAAAAGTCTGTCGCTGAGTTTTGCTAGTTGGTTGGTTTTGTTTTGTGTTTTTTTAATGGGCCAAGTTTAGCAAAAGAAAGTGTCTGCTTTTTCATTAGATTGCCTGTATCTACAGGCTTGTGCTGAGAGCGTGGACAAGTACCTGGGAAGTATGGGCCAGTAAAGGATGGCTGATGCAAAGCAATTTTTGTTGCTGGTTGAATGTAAATGAAGACTTGCATTTACTGTGGTAAAAGAGAATTTAGGGTTACTGTAGTTTCTTTCAGTTCTGTCTCTTAATCACTATTTTTTTTTTTTTTCAGTTACATGGTTCTTTCACTCAGGGGAAACACTGTTCCATTGTTGTGATGTGCCCAAGCAAAATATAGAGCCACTTCAAGGCTGCTTTAATTGACAGAGAAGCTTCTGATTATTTTCTATTCTCCCTGGGATATAAAGAATACAGTATTACAGTACAACATAGGCCACTCCTGAGAAACTGACAAAGCCCTCATCCCACCCTAAGCAGTGGATAGTTCTTACAGCAGGCAGGTATAGACCCCTTTCTTGTTGCTCTAGGAAAGGTGTTTACATGGATATTTGCACTCCAGATCTGTGTGTTGCTAGTTGAGCCCAATGAAGCTTTCTGGTTACTATCAAGAAAACCTGTGGAGTAGACTCATACCAGATACTCAGCCTTTCTACACATCAGTTCCCAGCTCAACATGAAGCCCATAATTCCTGCTTAGCATTTTGCTGAGTGATAGGTATGTGTCTGGCAGTCACATTTTCACAGCTGGTGGAGGCCCCTGCATATGTGCATTAGGAATGTCATTACTGTTTGTGTATTTACTTATTTGCATGATTTATCACTGAGGTATCTAGACACTCCTGGCCCATCTATCAGAAGATTGGAAATGATGCCCTGCTCAAGTCCAGTTTTCCTGCCACTGCAAATATACATGTATATAAAACTTGTCATGAACTGATAGAGCTCCAGCTAGCTAAGTATTCAGTATTCTTCCCTCTCATTTTGTTTTGCAAAAGCTTCCATCCTCCTTATCTTGCTTTTAAGTCTTCTCTGCAGGTATGCAAAGCCCAGTTCACCTGTGTGAGTGACTAGAATCGCATGACTGTACCAGAGCTGCAGGTAGCATCTCAGTTGTGGTCTACTGAATATTCACACTTGTGCTGTGGCATTCCACACTGGGAGCTGGATCACATTTCACAGAATCAGAGAATTGTTAGGGTTTGCAGTGATCTCTGGAGATCGTCTAGTCCAATGACCCTACCAAGGCAGGGTCACCTAGAGCAGGTTACACAGGAACGCGTCCAGGTGGATTTTGAATGTCTCCAGAGAGGGAGACTCCACAACCTCCCTGGGTGGCCTGTTCCAGTGCTCTGACACCCTCAATGTAAAGAAATTCTTCCTTGTTGAGATGAAACTTCCTGTGTTTTATTTATGGCCACGTCTCCTCATCCTGTTGCTGGGCACCACCAAAAAGAGTCTGGCACCATCCTTTTGGCATCTGTCTTTGAGACATTTCTATGCACTTAAAAGATCCCTTCTTATTCTTCTCTTCTCTAGACTAAACAGGCCCAGCTTCCAGTCTCTCCTTGTAAGAGACATGCTCCAGACTTCTCATCATTTTTGTGGCCCTGCACTGGACCCTCTCTGGGAGCTCCATGTCTCTCTTATCCTGAGGAGTCCACAGCATCCTTTTTCTCACGGGTGAAACCAGGGCATCTCATAGTCCGGATCCCTCCCTCTCAGTCACTTCCAAATTGATGAATCCTCAGTCTCTAGTATGAACTGATTCTTCATCCCTGAAATGTACGGACTTGGGACTCATCCCAGTCCTATGACCTCAGCTTCCGCCGGCCAGCATTGCTCCCTGCGCCGTGCGCATCTCCCGGCGTGCGGACCGCGCCTGCCGGCGGGCCGGGTCTGCGTGCGCGGGGCCGCGGCGGCGGGGCCGGGCGGGCA
>VZUI01060611.1:0-11198 GCA_013401135.1 Cettia cetti
GGCCCCAGCCCCTCTCCAGCCACCCTGGAGCCCCTGCAGCTGCTCTCAGCATTCCCTGCAGTTTTCCCTTCTCCAGGGGAACATTCCCACCTCTCCCAGGCTATTTTCCCATTATGTTTGCATTTTCTATAAACCTGTGAGTGTTTACAAAGGACATTCCCCCCATTCCTCAAAATCTCTTTGGAGGTTTCTGTGGGGATGCTCAAGGCATCAAGCAAGGGTTTTACCTGGAACAATCTCTCTGGATCCATTTCTGGATGGGAAATCCAAGTCTCCTTGCAGGGAGTGCTTCTCCAAACCTGTGAATTTTTGGGTTCCACCATTCTGTCCTGTCAGATTTAGAGGTTTAAACTCTGATCCCTGTGCAGGTGGGAATGTCTCTGCTCTCCCCATGGCCTCAGTCATGGCACAGCAGGACAGGGCCACGCTCTTGTACCAAGCACCACGGGGACCAAATCAGCAACAAGGTGTGAGAGAAGTGTTCTGTTCCAAAAGCCTGCCCGTGGTCTGAGCAGGAGCTGGGAGTGAGCCAAATTCTGCCCTCAGTCACACACTGCCAACCTTTTGTAGCTCAGGGAGCAGGCACAGGGGCTGCTGTGTCGTTATGTGCTTGTTTTGGGCCAGGAGTTTGTGATCCTCTCTCCTAACGGGGCTCAAACTCACAATTCCAGCAGAACTGAAGACTTGCAATAGGTTGAATAAATTTGCTGGATAAATGCTGGTCCCATCAGGAGTTATTCCCATTTTACAGCAACTCCAGCGAAATCAGAGCTCAGCAAACAGAGGCACCAGTCAGGGAAAAGGGAACTGTGCAGGTGAGCAAGCTCCACATGCTGGGAGGGTTAAACCCACCCTGAGCCTTTTTTGGGTCGATATCCAGCCTAGCAAAGCCTTGGCTTTTGGAGGGATGAAATTCCACTTGGAGTTCTGCAGCGGTGCTCCAGAATCACAGCTTGTTTCTAGATATTATGGCTCGAAAGAGAACATTACAAAAATAAACCCCTCGTATCAGCCACGAAACCATGGATCCTTGGGAATACTCACACTGGAGCTGCTGAGAAACGTTCTTGTCATCCCAGGGTAGTGTTAACTGTGGAACCTAAACCCCATCAATATGCACTGAGTAATTCACTGCTGTTAAGTTTAGGAGAAACATGTAGTTAATGCATTTAGCCCACAACCTCCAACTGCCTCCCATGCCCCCCGGGGAATCTCTTCCCTCTCCCAATCCCGCAGCATCCCCACTGACAACTCCTACTCAGCTATGCACTGCCAATGGAAACAGCTGTGACAGCTCCAAACCGAAAATGGGCCTTGTGCAAATGAAATTCAGTGTAGCAGCAGAAGAGAGAACCACGGGGTTGCTCCGCTGCTTTTTCTGCCCCGTGGGCCCTGCTCCTCCTGATGGTTCCTGCAGCAGCATCCACCAGGAGCTGCTGTGGATCCCCAGGGGGATAAAGATGGAGAGGGCCAGGGGAGAAATGGAGAAATGGAGCTGGGGAATGGCAGAGAAGCTTTCACCCACCTGAGCACTCCTGCCCTCGCCTGGGGGAAGTTTAAAGGGCATTTTTTTGGGCGATGCTCGATGCAGACCGAGGCATCTCCCGGAATGAGGCTGGTTCCAGCCTTTCCTTGAAAATAATCTTCCTTTTGGATCTCCAGGACAAGGGGAATAAACAGCCTAAAATCCAAGGCTGAGCTATTGTTTTCCAATCTGTTTTAGCCTTCATCTTGTTGGCAGGCTGCTTTAGAAAAGCAAAAGGTTAATGAGCCAATGTGCAGTGGGATTATTGCAGTAAAGATGACAGTGAACCAGTAATTACTAATTAGATGCAGTTTAACAGGAGGAACAAGTGAAATCTCCTCTTCACCAACTGTCAATAATTAGCAGATTTGGTGAGGTTGAAATGTGTCCACAGTTAAAAGGCTGATTTTTTAATGAAATGGCACTTGACAAAAGAGCTGTGTGGAGGTCACAGCCACAGCCCTCGAGACGCTTCCCCATTCCATACTTAGGAGGGAAATCAGATGCAATCCAGCAGGGGGTCCCCGTGGAACCATCCCTCCCTCGGGATTGCTTTGCACGGGCAGGGGGAGGGGAGCAGGAGGGATTCTCTGCAGTAATTTTGTCCAAGTTGGATGAGAAGCCAGGGAAGGGATTTGCCAGCTGCCATGGGGGAAAAATGTTTGAGAAGTGAGAAGTTCTGCTTTGCTTCTGGGGCTGGAGAAACGGTTTGCTGGGAGCCTGGGAACCCTCGGGATGGAGGCTGGGCTTGGAAGGAGCTGCTCTCAGGGGTCCTGAAGGGCTGGCAGGAGGCTGGGAGCTCAGTGGGAAGTGTCTCCCAAGGAGTGCAGAGCAGTCAAGCTGTGCCTCAGAGATTGTTTCCTGCTGCTCCGCCGGGGCCTCCGGGAGCACCAGGAGGTTCAGCCGAGGTTCCTCTCCTGAGTGCTGACCCAGCCCATCTTCTGCCTGATCTTCTGCCTGATCTTCTGCATTATCTTCTGGTTCATCTTCTGGTTTATTTTCTGGTTCATCTTATGCTTTATCTTCTGCCTTATCTTCTGATTTATCATCTTCTGGTTTATCTTTTGCCTTATCTTCTGGTTTATCTTCTGGTTTATCTTTTGCCTTATCTTCTGGTTTATCTTCTGGTTTATTTTCTGGCTTATCTTCTGGTTCATCTTCTGGTTTATTTTCTGGTTCATCTTATGGTTTATCTTCTGCCTTATCTTCTGATTTATCATCTACTGGTATATCTTCTGGTTTATTTTCTGGTTTATCTTCTGGTTATTTTCTGGTTTATCTTTTGCTTTATCTTCTGGTTTATCTTCTCATTTATCTTCTGGTTATCTTCTGTTTATCTTCTGGTTTGTTTTCTGGTTTATCTTCTGGATTATCTTCTGTCTTCTTGCCTCATTTTCTGGTTTATCTTCTACCTTATCTTCTGGTTCATCCTCTTACCTCCCCCCTGCTGACAAAGGCAGGAGTATCTTTATTCTCCATGAGAGCCTCAAATGAGGTTTTCCTGACTCAGAAACGCCATGGAATGGGGCAGACATTGTTGGGAGAGAAAGGGAACTGGAGGCAAGTTCCAAAGGATGGCCCTGCAGATAAGACTGGATATTTTGGAGAAATAGAACTGTGAAAGATGCGTTGTGGCAGGACCCAGGAGGGGGAAATTCAGATGATTTGCTTTAAGGCATTTACAGCACGGTGTGGCAAAAGCTGAGAGGCCAAGCAACACTTACAATGGATGGTAATTAGGGAATAGTTTGATTTCTGATTGTGATGGCGTGAACTGTAACATCTGAATTGTCTCACCCTTCACGTGAGACTGAAAATGGAATAAAAGTTATTGAAACACCTCTCAGTTGCCCCATCTCTGGGTCAGAAAAAGATATAATCCGACAAGGGGGCTTCCTTGATGCCCATGAAGTGATGGGTTTGAGCAGAACCCCCAGGATTTAGGGGACAGTGAACACTGGCAGAGCTCAAGCAGGACTGGAGGGAAAATCTGAGGAATTTGGGAGTGTGTTGAGCCCCTTTCCCCTTCAAATGAAGGCTGGTGGTGCTGAGTGAGGTTCCTGGTGTTCCTCAGTAAGGGTGGGCTCCTTCCTGTCAGGAGCTGGCGAATGGGGGACCCTCCCAGAGCACCCTGCTGCCCCTGGCAGGGTGAGGGGGCTGGAGGGGAGGTGACATTTGGGGACAGCAGGGTGGTGCTGCACACAGAGCTTGCACAGAACCACAGTGGAAATTCCCAGCCCTTATCTTCTTACCTTCTTTGATAAGAAATAATGGCCTGAGGCAGTTCTAAACTCCACCTGTACCTCCAAGCCCAGCAGGATCTGAGCACAGCCTGGGGCACTGGCCACAGCTGCGGGATTGTCCCCATCCTCCCTGCAGCATTTTGGGCTTCCCAGCTGATCCTGGAGGGATCATTCCTGCTGCCAGGGATGCCCCAAGCAAAGGAAGCCTCCCTTAGGATGGGAGGAGTTTGCCCTGGTGGATGGACACAGGCTGGGCCATCCTGGTGTTCCTGGTGCCTGCAGATTGCCACAGCTGCAGCCTGTGCACCTGGCTGATCCACCCTGGGCATCCCAAATGTGCCCCAGGATCACCCTGGGCATCCCAAATGTGCCCCAGGATCACCCTGGGCATCCCAAATGTGCCCCAGGATCACCCTGGGCATCCCAAATGTGCCCCAGGATCACCCTGGGCATCCCAAATGTGCATCCCCTGAAGGTGTTGGGTGTCCCTGCTCCAGGGCAGTCTCAGGTGAGCACTGGAGGGCAGAGATCTCCTCAGGCTTTGCAGGTGAAGGGCAGCTGTGTCCCCCCACAGCTCTGCTGGGGCCTGCCCTGCCCACCTGGCCCCGAGGGGCTCCTGGCTGCAGGGATCTGCCCCAGTTCCTGCTCCCACCTGGAGTTTCTCTCCCTGGCCCCATCACCAGCAGCAGAAAGAGACCTGGAGCTGGATTTGCTTTTGGCTTTGAAGGTCAGGCCACCCTCCATGGGATGACCTCCAGCTCACGGTGGCAGCAGAGCTTTTTGGGGAGCTCAGGTGCGTTCCAGGCAAGGACGGGGGCAGGTTCACGTGCTCCAAACCTCCCCGAGGCAGTTCAGAGCGTTCCTGGTGAAGGCATTCCCTGAAAACACTGGCAGGGATGCCAGGCTTAGTCCTCTCCTGCCCTTCCCGTGGTGCTTTGTCCCGAGCTGCTGCTGCAGCAGCCTCCAGCTCCTTCCTGCTCCAGGGAGGGCTTTGGGTCAGAGCCTGCTGCTTCTGCAGAGACCACACAACCCAAACATCCCAGAGCCTGCGTGGCCGGGACATTCCAGCCAGGAACAGCCCCAGATTCTCCTTTTTGCCTGGTAACTGCTCATTCCCACCGTGTGATGCTCCCTTAGGTTCTCCTGCTGGGCTGTAGCAGATGTTGTGTCCCGGTGATTCCCGTCTGCCTGCTCCACCTGCTGGAATTCCAGCTGCAAATCCATGCTGGTGATCCCTCAGAGGCAGCGCTTGCCTTGTCCCAGGGCCACCCCCAATTCCCAAACTCATTCAGAAGCTCTTCCCTGCCCTTTGGATTCGTGTCCTGGCACAACCAAAACTTCACTTGACCAGGAGAGAAGGGACCAGTTTGGCAAAGCAAAGAACATTTCGTGGCACCTCCCATTTCCACGGGGATTTTCTCCCCCGCTTCTTCCCCAAAATCTCAAAATCAAAGCATTTCCCCGCTCTCTCCAAAGATGGGAGCCATCAGTCACCTTTGGGTGCTTTCTTTTCTAAAATCTGGGTGCTTTCTTTTCTAAAACCTGGGTGCTTTCTTTTCTAAAACCTGGGTGCTTTCTTTTCTAAAATCACGGAATCATGGAATGGTTTGAGTGGGAAGCGACCTTAAAACTCATCTTGTCCCACCCCATCCATGGCCAGGGACAAGTCCCACAGTCCCAGGCTGCTCCAAGTGTCCAGCCTGGCCTGGGACACTGCCAGGGGTCCGGGGACATTCCCGAGGGGAAGAGGGAGAGGAAGGGGAAGCCTCAGACCTTCAGGAACTCCGTTATCCCTGCTTGGGAGCCCCTGGGACACCTCAGGGTGGTTCAGTTTCCACCTGCTCCGCCTGTTTGGGTGATTCGTGGGCTCGGTGCCACCTCAGGGCAGGGAAGGTGAGGAGTGAGCGGAGCCCCGATGCCTTTGGGGGCCGTGCCTTTGTTCTCCCTGTCCCCAGCCTTTGATTTGTCACCCAGCTGGATCCTGATGGAGCTCTCCTTTGTTCCCCCCGCTCAAAAGGCGCTGAACATCTCCCTCAAAACCCCGAGCTGGAGCAGCAGGGGCCTGACCCGAGGTGTTCCGTGTGGTCAGCGGGGTGGGATGGGAGCAGGGACCCCTCTGCAGCGCCCAGGGGCTCCGGCAGCGCTGTCAGACGGGATCTGGTTTCATGTTTATACCCCTGGCCCTGGGAGACAGGTTCAAGTATGTAAACTATCCCCTGCGAGCACAGGCTGCTGCAGGTGTGTGGGTGCTGGTGGGCAGAAAAAAAACATTCCTGACACCAGCTCTTTTGAGGAGCCTTCACCTCCTGATGGCTATAAGCCATTAGGAGTCAAAAGAAAGAGCTGACATCCGACAAGTCCGGATAAACAGCTAAACATTAACCCTTAAAGTGGCCCGAAAAACAGACTTAAAAGGCTCTTTGTGGAAAGAAGCCCCCCCTTTTTTTTTTTTTTTTTGGCCTGTTAATTGCTGTCTTTCTTCGGGACACCTTTCAGCAGCACCTACAGTAAACAGAGGGGCTCCTGCCCAGCACTTCCCGGGGATTCCTGCACTGCCGGGGCCATTCCTGAGCCCTCGGGTGGCTCCCTGGCTTTGCTGCTTTCATCTGAAAGCCAAGGCCCTTCCCCTGTTCTGCCAGCCCACCCTGACCACCCCGGGAATCGTGGAATATCCCGAGCTGGGGTGATGAGTGAAGCACGAGGATCCCCCAGGGCGACTCCTGGCCCTGCACAGGAATCAATAAATCATTAAATTTTAATATCATCAAGCCCAGCCCCTCTTGAGGCCTCTTTGCTTGGTTCACCCCAAATCTTCGCTGCTTGCTTCCTGCCTTACCCCTCTCTTGTCACACAGGGTTGGATTTGGCTTTTTTGGTGTGTTTGGAGTTGTTTGGGCTCATCTGGAACGACTCTGACTGCTCCAAGAGGTGCAGGATGCAAAGGAAAGGGATCAGTTGTCCAGACTTGCCTGCTTAGGGCTGAGAATGCCTTATTAATCACATCTCACATGTATAATTATCTGTAATTGCTTTTTAAATTTCCTGTTCCTAGTGAGGCTGGTGGTCTGTGAGAGAAGGAAATGTGCTCGAGGTTGGGATCCTGAGGAATTTGCTCAGCTTCCCTAAAGCACCAAGGGCATCCCTAAATCCTGCTCTTCCATCGTGCTCTTCCTCCTGAACAGCAGGATAATTCAGGGGGTGATGTCCTCAGCAAAGAGCAACAAATCCTTCCTTCCTTGACAGAGCTGCTTAAGGAATTCCTGCTGGAATGGACCTAAGAGCTCACTTTCATCCAAAGGGAAACTTTTTAATATTGTCCACATTCAAAATTAGGATTTTTTTTTTTTCTTCTTCTTCCAAGAAAGGAGAAACTCCGAGTGTCTGTGTAGGTGCTTTTCATTCCAGCAAGGGTCAGGAATCATAAACCAAACTCTGCAATTTTGGGGAGTTCTCAAGGCCGTATTTGGAGTGGGCTGGTGACTTTTCCACCAACCCAGGGGCTCAGATGTTCCAAAAAAAACCCCAACAAAACTGCATCCTGTGATGTGAGGGTTCTTCCAGGGAGAAGTTCCTTCAGCCCAGTCCAGGGGGAGAGGCCTGGTGAGGCCACGGGCCCTGAGGTCACCACAGAGCTGCTTCTGTAGCAGCCTCAGGCCTTTCTGGAGCTGGTGTGGAAATGAATTTACGGTGGTGAACTCAGATTTACCCTCCCACCCCCTCCCACCCTGAGCAAACCCCCGGGGCAGAGGGGAGAGGTTCAGCTCCACAGAGGCCTCGGGTGTCTCCTCTCCCTGGAAGGCAGACACAGGGAGCTTCTTCTGACCTTGCTATTGGAAATCTTAGGGTCTCAAAGCTTTTATTTGGGGGTTTTGGGGGGTTTGTTTTAACCCTTGAGGTTTCTGGTGCTGTGGACAGTGCTGTGCTCTCCCACTCTGCCACGGCTTGGAGGTGGTGCCACGCTGGGGCTGGACCTTCCAATTTTTATAAAGCTGGGAGTGCTGAGGGCCTGAGAGCTGAGTGCTAACCAAACCCCCCAAAAACCCCAAAGAAAGGCTCAGAAACCGTAGGACTTCAAACAGCAAGGTCAAGAAGTTCCCTGTGTCTGTCAGATGTCACTGGTGTCACCTTGAGGCCCCAGCAGGGCACCCACCTCCACAGGGCAGAAATTAGGGGATTTTTTAAGGTCCCTTCCAACCCAAACCATCCCATGATCCCGTGATTCTACTCCTGAGCTGGCAGGAGATTTTATTTTTTTGCCGTGGATGCTTTGACTTTTCCACCATGGCTGGATCCCAGCTCTGCCTCACCCTGGCTTGGGCACAGACAAAGGGGAATTAAAAAGCACCAGAGCTTGAAATAAAAGTTATCTTTAAACAACAAAAATTGAGGAAAGTTGGAATATTTGGCTGTTCTGGAATATTTCCCTGTTTTGGCCCTGAGATTTATCCATTCCAGAAGATTCTTCTGGGCATTTTTGCCATGGATTTTTGGCCTCCTGCACCAGCTTCTGTAGGACAGGGCAGAAATGAGAGGATTTTTAAGCTCCCTTTCAACCCAAACCATTCCATGATTCGATGATTCTACACCTGAGCTAACAGGATTTTTTTTCCTTCTTTTTTTTTTTTTTTTTTTTTTTTTTTTTTTTTTTTTTTTTTTTTTTTTTTTGCCATGGAGGCTTTGATTGCATCCACCTCCCTTCTGCCTTCCCAGAACATTTTTTTCAGATTAAAAAAGAAGTAATAAATGGAGGAAAATTTGAATATTTGGCTGTCCTGGAATATTTGGCTCTTCTAGAATATTTGGTTGTTTTGGCTTTTGAGAGTTATTAAGTTCAGGAGAGTTTTTGTCTCTCTCTGGGGCACTGGGAGGTGAGAGCTGCTGGGGGATTGGTTTGGGGATGACCAGGGGGCTGAAGCTGCCGGGCTGCAGAGCCCCAGGACAGGCTGGGACACGCAGGGGACAGGGGTCACCTCCAGCCCAGGTGTGGGGTTGTTATCCCACCTCTGCCTCTGTTACCATCACTCATCCCCTCCTGGGCTCCCTGCTCCAGCCACAAATCCACATTTCCCTCCTTCCCACAGCACTGAATGTCAAGGTTCTTTGCTGAGTGTTTTTCCTCAGAGAAGCTGTGCTATGGTAATTTCCCAAAAGTGAGATCAAAAACTCCCACCCTTGAGTGCAGAATCGTGAAATTAGGTTGGGAAAGACTTTTAAGGTCATCAAATCCAACCAGCAGCACCAAAGCACAGAAGCACAGGATGATTTGGGCTGGAAAAGACTTTAAAAATCATCAAACCCAGCCATGAAGCCAGCAATGCCCAATCCAGTGAAGTGGGGGAAGTTGCAGCCCCACAGCTGCCCCCCAAAATCCTGAAATCTGCTCTGCTCCAGGGCAGTTGGATGTTCCCATTTAAGCTGAGGGCAGGAACATGCCTGCAAAGCATCCCTGGTGAACAAAAAGTCTCCTGGAATGGAAAACTTTCAAAAGCTACAACGGCCAAATAGTCCAGGACAAAAAGGACAAACTTAATAACTCTCAAAAGCCAAAACAACCAAATATTCCAGAACAACCAAATATTCCAGAACAGCCAAATGTTCCAGAACAGCAAATATTCAAGAGGAGCAAATATTCTGACTTTCCTCCTTTTTTTTAATATTTTTTTTTTTAATCTGAAAAAGATGTTCTGGGAAGGAAGAAGGGAGGTGGATGCAGTCAAAGCATCCATGACAAAAAAAAAAAAAAAAAAAAAAAAAATCCTGTTAGCTCAGGATTAGAATCATGGAATCATGGAATGGGTTGTGTTGGAAGGGAGCCTAAAAATCCTCTCATTTCTGCCCTGTCCTACAGCAGCTGGAGGTGGGTGCAGGGGGCCAGAACATCCATGGTAAAAAACACCCAGAAAAATCTTCTGGAATGGATAAATCTCAGGAGCCAGAACAGGGAAATATCCCAAATTTCCTCCTTTTCCTTGTTCCAAAGAAAGGAGAAAAGATGGAAGTGCTCTGCCTGTGACAGGACCTGTGGTCAGCAGTTTTCCACCCGAGCTGGATCCCAGTTCTGCCTCACCCTGGGTTGGACACAGACAAAGGGGAATTAAAAAGCACCAGAACTTGAAATAAAAGCTATCTTTAAACAATAAAAATGGAGAAAAGTTGGAATATTTGGCTGTTCAGGAATGTTTTTCGTGGTTTTGTAAAAACCATTTTGACTAAATACTTTTTTTATTATGAAAACTGAACATTTCTTTCAAAGACGGGTCAAAAGACTTGAGAGAAACCTAAAATGAAGAGAACTGTATTGGTCACCTCTTAAATTCAACTTTTATTCTTAATTTGAAGGAAAACTGTACAAAACTCAGGTTTCTCTCAAAACTGTTTTCCCCCAACTCTGTGATTTGGGCAGAAAACTGAATATCCATCATTGGTGAATCATTCATTTGTACTTCAGTCACAAGAGCATCTCTCAACCAGTGTGTCCAGTTTAGGGACGTGCTGGGATTGCAGCTGGGCAGCAAAACTGGGAAGTTGTCAGAGGAGAGCTTTAACACCAACATTTCAGGCAGGGAAAAGGAGAGCCACAAGTTTTGGACAAAGCTGAGCTGATAATCCTTGGACACTCGCAGGGGAAGAAAATCTCTGGCAGGAGAGAGCTCCTTAGGGCAGGAAGTGGATAAAGGAAGAGCTGGGGTTGTGGATTTAGGAGAATTCCAGCTGTGGGGGAGGCTGGTGCTCTTTGGGGGGCACGGAGGGGTCTTGGGGCTCCACAGCTGCTTCTGGATCCAGGGGCTGCAGATCCTCTGAGCAATATTTTCTGTGATATAATCAAAAGGGTTTTGGAGTATTCCCTGAGCTCTCTCACCTTCAGGTCACCTTCTGCAGGTCTGTAACAGTTCCATGAGGAGCTCCTCAGCCAGCACTGCTGTCCTCCTCTCATTCCTCAGGGATCCATCCATGGGGGGCACTTTGGGGGTTTGGGTGGGGTGGGACCTAAAAACCCATCGAGTTCCACCCCCTGCCATTCCCCCCTGCAGGGACACCTTCCATGGGCAGGGACACCTTCCATGGACACCTTCCATGGCCAGGGACACCTTCCATGGACAGGGACACCTTCCACTAGGCCGGGTGGTCCAAGCCCCATAATCCAAGGGGAACTAGTCAGCGACCCACAGACCAGTCAGACACCCACAAATCCATGTGGGACAGGATGGATCCATCCAAAGGGGCTGGGAGAGCTGGGGGAAGGAGTCACTGAGACATTTCCCATCCTTTATCTGCGCTCCTGGAGAACTGGGAAGGTCTCAGTGTACTGGGAATGAAAATGGGTGGGGCCCTGGTGACAAGGGAAGGGAATGGAGCTGGGAAGGGGCTGCAGAATTCCTGAGGGAGCTGGGAAGGGGCTGCAGAATTCCTGAGGGAGCTGGGAAGGGGCTG
>VZUI01060613.1:0-39943 GCA_013401135.1 Cettia cetti
GCCCGCGGGGCATCCCCGAGCCGGGGCACCGCGGGGCCCCCTGCCCTGCCCCGCCCCGCCCCGCCCGCGCCACAGCCGGGACATTGTCCGCCGCCTCCCGCCTCCCCGCTGCTCCGGACGGGGCTCCCTCCGGCTCCGGATGGCTTCCCTCCGTAAGGCGCGCCCGCCGCCGGCAGCGCTCCTGCATTGCGGCGGGGCCCCCTCACCTGCGGCACCGCTCTCCGCCTCCGACATGGCCCGCTCCCGCCGCGCTCGCCGGGACACGGGCCGGCGCGGAGCTGCGCTGCCCGCCCCGGGGGAGGCTCCGCGGCTTCCTCTAGTCCCCGCCCCGCTGCGCCTTCCTGCGGCCGGTGCGGAGCCGAGGGGAAGAGGCTGCGCGCCCGGGCCGGCGCTGACGGGCTGCCCGCGCCGGCTGCGGGGCTGCGCCGCCCCTCCCCGCCCGCTCCCGCAGCCGCACAAGGAAGGCACCGGCGGGGGGGCCGCCTGCGAGGGGCGGCCCGGCCCCAGATGCGGATTTCACGGCCACTGAAGCGGAAACCCCTCCGCGGTGACAGCCATAGAAAGAGACCCCTCTCCGTGGCCGGAGGTGACACCCCGGCTCAGCCCTGCGCGCCAGGAAAGGGTGCAGGAGTCCTGCAGAGACGGGGCGTGAGAAGGATGCGAGGGTTACCCCAGCTGTTCCCGGGGTTGTCAGGGGACAATCAGAAATCACGGACGGGTCCCCCGACATCATGTATCACGGGGTGGCTTGTACGGCATGCGATTCTTTACATTTGTCTTCGGAGTGAACTCTCCCACGTGGTTCTGCAGTGCTGTCAGGCCAAGACCTTATTGTTTCCAGTGATTTTTAGCTACTTGTCTCCAGGACCTGGGAGAGAGACACCCCTACTGTCATTTGATCTTTGATGAAGTTTAAGAGTTTTCCAAACTAAGTAAGAAGCCATCGCAAACACAGGAGAATAAAAATAAGGCTGGTACCCTCCCATAAGCAATCCTGAAGCCAGAAAAGGTTTTTCATCTTGTCCACCCATGCTTCATGGTGTAATTCTCCTTTACTTGCCACCCTCACTAGCCATTCATATTTTGAAAGCAGTGCTAGCATTTCACGTGAAATAAATAAGGGCATTCACACCAAGCACAGCCTCGGTTCCTTGCTGACTCCTGAGCTTAGGAGGTCACTGATATTCAGGACAGTCTAAAACCCACCCAAAGTTCTCCCAAGTCCCCTCACCAAAGCTGTTCACACAAGGTGGGATCGCTGTGAATTAATGGTAGGCTTTAAACATTCCCTGAGGACCGGGGAATTTTGCAGCAAAGCCCGCGGCAGTGCAGGTGCTCACTCAGCACCTCCCTCTATTTGTTCCCTGGTGTCTTGCTCTCATGGCATTTGCTCTGTACCCTGTAGGCTTTACCTCTGAGGACTGAAGGTGTGGCACAAAAGTTAAAGTTAATGCAGTAAATTTCTTCACATCTGGACACCTGATTCATCTCAAAAGCCTTCATCCGCCTGGTACACACTTAAAAGACTCATCCTGAAATCCACTGTCTCATCCAGGGAAAAGGCAGAACTCATTTCTCCCGCCTCCTGAAATCAGCTGCACAAATGGATTTCCTAAACCTTTGAGGAAGAGAGAGAGGAGGAGCACGCTGGGATGGTGAGCCAGCTGCTCATTCCACTGCTCACACGGGAATAACCTTCTATTCCTGGGGACACTCAGTGACATGGGGATCCCTCATAGAATTAACAGAGCCAAGGACAGCGTGCAGTGGGACAGCGGGCACTGGAACTGCCGCTTCCTGCTCTTCCCTCAGCTCCACGCCAGGCAACAAAGGGGAACATCTGGCCAAGAGTCAGCTTTAATTACCTATTCAGAGTCAGGCTGAATATTTATGCTGTCATTAAACAGCCTCGGAAATAAGAAACCAAACAACTCTAATACTTGGTTTCCTGACAAGAGACTTAAATAGCAGAAACTTTTGCTTCAGATTAAATGCACTTCAATAGCAATTAATGGTAGGCTTTAAACATGTATTGAGGTAATTAACAAAGGCAGAGGAAAAGAAAAGAAGCAACCAAGAAACTCGTAAACACATATCCAAATCATACACTTTCTGGGGAAAAAAATATAGTACTCAGGCTAGTTTTTCATGGTCCCTCAAGCAACAAGACAACAGACAAAAATAGCATTTACTGGGTACAGACATCTTTCCGAATGTCATGGCAGTGACTACATTATTCAATATCAAGCCAGGTTGCCTAAGTTACACACTCAGCTGTAGGTGTTTTGAATAATGCAGAAGGAGAATATTTGAAGGCATGTGACTGACTGCTAGTTTCAGAAATTAGACCCTTTTCCAGAGAGCTGAGTATGTCCTTTTAAAACCTAATGAGAGGAACAACATAAAAAAAAAAAAAAGCATTTGAAGTAAAATTATATTCTTAACCTGAAATATAAAATTAAGAACTAAAGCTCCTTTAATTTTGTTTTATAAAGGCAAAAAATGATAGAAAAATAAATTATAGAACAATAAAATATTGCAATTTTTTTTTCTCTTGTCATCTCTCCCTTGGAAATGAAAAAAAAGTACATTTCATGTGAAAGAAAAACACTTTTTGGAAAGGTCACTGTCTCAAGTGAGCCTGCCCTGGGGCTGAAGGGGCTTCATTTTTGTTACTTACTCCATAGGGAGTTTGTCATTCTTATGGTCATTTTGTAAGGTTGCTTGGAATCTGTGGTTTTCAAGATTATCTTGTAAGCATAACAGAAAATGAATTAAAATATAGTGATCAAGATGTAAAAATGGATGGTCAAATTTTGAAAAGCATGCCACGAGTTGTCATCTACATCCTCTAAACACCCGTTCCTACAAACACCTTAGCTTGTCCCTTGCACAGGAGACAATTTTAGTGTGGGTCTGGAAAGAATTTCTTTCCTTCTCAGGGAACTGATATCAGCTGGCTTAGGACACTACAGGGGAGTAGCAGCAGAAAGGAAGAACCTTTTTTTCACCCTGAAACATCAGAGTGTTTTTGTGTCAGACAACCAAGGCACCCATCAGTGTTCAAGGCAAGCACCAACTCAGATGTTATGGTGTTACTCTGACTGTGCAGCAAAGCATGATTTCTGCAGAAGCTTGGGGCAGGGTCTGCTGTTAATTCCCCCTTGCATCTGCTTGGGAATGAACACCTCAGGAGCAATCAAGAAATGATTTAATACACTGTACTCTTTGTCTGCAGCCTGTGTGATTCCCAAAAAGCTTCAGCCTCAAACCATTCCATTCATCACACAAAGGGTTCAGATACACTGGCATAAACTGACAGTGCAAGAAAAATAGCTCCTTAACCTAGCCCTGATTTTAGCAGAGCATGTTCTCCATTAGCATCAATAAAAATTTCATGAGAGAATTGGAGATCACCACAGTGTCCTCTCAGGGCCATTCCCACACGTTGTAAGAGCTGCACAAAATTGTGTCTGGTCAGAGAAAAGAGCTATGTGCTTCTCACTCCTGAGTACCAGAGTCTAAGTGAGGCACTGATGGGGTGGCACTGAGAATCAGTGAGCTGGAAACACCAGGCACAGAGATCTGGAAGAAATACAGTTATTTGAATATTGTTTTCAATGCACCTGGCAACAAGATGCACAGACATTATCACAGACACAGGTATCAGTGAGCCACTGAAGCCCAACACCCAGTTCAGTACTGGCACCAGGGAGAGTTGAATCTTTAAATAAACTACACCACATTTAAAACAAAAGAATAGAAAGCAGGTAAGCATGCCTTGCATCTTGGCAGCTCAGGAATCCCTCATCAAGCACTGTGCTCATCTGCTCAATTAAAATTTCTAGAGTAATGGTTTCTGACTTCAAAATTTCCTCTTAGGTGGCTTCTGGAGCATCACTAAACATACAATACCTAGTTTTTGTTTGTCACCTGTATAACTGTTACTGCAGTCTCCTTCATTCCAGCTGTTCAATTTTTCACCTTTACAGCACTTTAACCTCTCCATTTCTGCATATTCCTGGGATAAAAACTTAGAAATTATTTTTATTACAGAGCCAACTGGCAATCTGTTTCCCTAGATGCAATTTTATCTTCCCCCTCCTTAAAAACACCCTTTTATTTTAATACTCAATAAATCTCTATAAAGATATGAAGAATGAAAAACTATTCATCACTGTCACAGCCTTTCAATAAAGAAGCTTATTGTGCATGAAGGAACATGAAGGGTTTCTTCAAAAGGAACAGGTTATATAATTTTCACCTGTCTTTTATACATTTCTCATTCCCAATCCTGACATGTTGGAAGTGTATCACTCTAGAAACACTGCCTGCAAAGAATTCTCCAGCATTTCTCAGCAGGATGGTTTTACAGGAAAAGTGCTGGAGACACTGAAAATGTGTTGTGCTCACAGATCTCTGGCACACTTACTTATCTCAAGAATACTTTCAAGTATGACAGTCCTCACACTGTCTGGGTGTGACCAGCACTCCTAAAAGATAAATATTCTATGGTCTTCTTGTGGACACAGTGGTCTGTGGTAGCTGCTGTGTGCACAGAATGAAAAGGTAAGTTCAGACCCAAAAATCTCCACTCATACTGTATGTCCTGAACACCATTTTTTCCTTAAATTCCTTGCCCTTCCTCTTCCTTGGATGTACTAAAGCTAAAGCAAAAAAACAAACAAACAAACAAACAACAAAAAAAAAAAAACACAAAAAACCCACACAAACCTCCAGCAAACAAACAAAATCACAGAAGAAACAGATTTATTATATAACAATATTGTCACCCCATCATCATTACTCTCAAAACATGCACCCATCCATATACTGTGAAAAATGCTGTTCTGTCAAGGCATTTTTAAAATATCAACCAGATTGTGCATCCATATTGGCTTGTTTCACCACTCATTTCTCATCACTATAAAAGAAACAAAGCTCTAAACGCATCAAACAATTAACTTTGTTTTGTGGCATGGCTCCTGTGAACATGTACACTGTTTAAGTAAGTGATGAGCATGTTGGTTCCCACTGAAGTCAATAAAAGTGGCAGATGGCTCAGCCACCTCTAAATCCAAGGAACTACAGTTGGGTAGGACAAAATTCTGCAAAATCATCTACCTACTTTATGTTTAATTTCTCTGTTCCAGAGAAAGTTGTACCCCTCAAGAGGCAAGTTTGGGTAGCATTGTTCTCACCCTTGCTTTGCAGACTGCTTCACTGAATTATACAGTATTAGCAAAATTACAGGGTTATTTACAGTGTAAGGAAGAGTTCTGTCCCTTAAATATCCTGCAGCAGCTCAAAACCACAAAATTGCCAATGTAAAGGGGAAAGGACTTGGAAAATTATCAGACTTGTCAAGTGACATGGAAGTCCATTCTCTCCCTGTGCATCTGTGACAGATAAAAATGTCATCACAGAAATACACAGAACATGAGAGCCACCACGCTCCTTCCTAACTGCTTTCTGAAGCTTCCTGTGGGCCAGTTAGATACTAGAAAGAAAAGGCAGCACATGATTGACATGATACTCAAAACAAATTGAATCTGAGGGGAAAATCTGAATCTAGAATTATATGTAGATTTGATTGTTGATTGCTCATAAACAGACATTTAGGTTTTATGTAGGGACATATCAGCTTAATGGTTTTGGGGATTTTTCCCTAAGATGCTTGAGAAACTGTGTGGAGACTATCCAAACCTAATAAAAATGTCACCCACATCCTCCAGATTAGTACAGAATAAACTGGAAAATTTGGAACTGGGAAGCACATCATATTTCATCCATCTCACCCTCTGTCTAGGGGGTTGAAGTGATCCCACTGAGAGACACAATGTACAGAGGAATGAAAGAAGTTTAAAGGCCAACTGCAGAAATGGAGGTGAGCAAAGTCATAGAGCAAATGAGAAATAACAGCAGGAGCTACTTGCAGCACACAGAGCAATCTGTGGCTCCACCTAAGGCTGGACAGACTGGTTACTTACTGGAGGAAATCCTAACGAGTTCCATTGACCTCCAGCTTACATCTGACATTTAAATGCAGCAGGGACATTTTAGATTTTGCAGGGAATTGAAAAATAAGCAAAAGCCCTCTGACATTCTT
Source organism: Cettia cetti (assembly GCA_013401135.1). Taxonomy (NCBI): domain Eukaryota; kingdom Metazoa; phylum Chordata; class Aves; order Passeriformes; family Sylviidae; genus Cettia; species Cettia cetti. Next base: position 6,110 of record VZUI01060613.1, read on the forward strand.
AAGAAGTGCCTGGTAAGTATTGATTATTTTTTTTCATTACAAATATATTTTGATAGGTTTTACAACCTTTAACATTTCATATATATGAACATCATCTATAGGAATATTATATAATTTGAATTTTACTTCTAAGAATATTATTCAAAAATAAAAGGCTAAGCTCTTGTAACAGTTGTTTTACATAGACATGTCTTAGGAATGCTCATGAATTATAAATCTTCAGATATAAGTGATGCTGGATATTTTCAGAGCATAACTTCTTTTTAAAAAATGTAGAAAAATAAATTTAGAACATCAAATGATACTATTTATTCAGTCATGGGCAGAAATAGCACAGTAAATCACACACAGGAAGGAAAAATAGAAATGCTCCTAGACATAGTAGATATTTTAGCATGAATCTACTGGTTGAAGTATGTTCTTACAAAACATTTGAGAAAATTCTGGTAACTAACACATTTGTAAAAATTATCAGTCAGTCACCACTGTGAGTCATTTATTTACTCTTGGTTAAAATGTCTGAAATGAATGGTGTCATGAGCATCACCAACATTTTTGCAAAATCTTGATGTGCTACTCCTCTCTGCACATTCTCTTTTAATCCCACATCGTTCTATTTTTGGAATCTTTAATGAGGGCATACACATATAAATGGAAGTGCAGAATATCCCAAATGAACTGAGTGAGGTTTTCCACTCAATGTCTAATTTATCTCACCATAGGTTGCATGAGACCTATGATAATTTTTTTCCTCCCTAATCACTAAAGGCATGCAAATTCCAGAAGCTTATAGCATTCTATCACTTGTTTTAAAATCTCCCTGGGGAAAGACATCAATACCATTTTTTTTTTACAATTTCTAAACATGGAGTATAGTATGCTAAAATAAAGACTATGAATCAATAAACTGTATTATTCCTGCAAAGAGGAGGAAATACCATGAGTAGTAGCAAGTAAGTAAAAGGTTGAATTATATAATAAGTAACAATCCAACTGTCATTTTTTACATGGCTATTTTTAAGAAAAGTAGTTCATTTTACAAGATTAGCATCACTGAAATATACAATATATCTAGCTTCTATAAATGAATATTGAATTAATTACAACAGCTATATAAAAATGGAAGCAAAACCAAGCCATTTCCTGTATTTACACAAATGTAAATGAGAATACAATTAGTCTCTGACTTCAGAATTCAGTAATTGAAATAAATAAATAAAGATAGCATAGCTCTACTGCCTTAAAATGTTTTTGTAATCAAAAACCATGACTCAAAATCTTGCTTTGGTGAAGCATAAAGCTGTGAGTTGGAGAAGTCCTTTATTTTTTTGTTCTCATTTAATTACAACAAACTGCACCAAAATCTTTAAACTGGCACATGCAACACAAGAAACATCCTTCCTCCTATTAAATCTGTTGGATTTTCTTGAGGTATTTTCAATAATGGTTTATTATTTCAGTCTTCTTTTCCAGCAGAAAATAATGTTGTTGACATTCCCCTAAGTGTTTTGCCTAAATTATTACTAAATTGCTCAGGTCTGGTAATTCAATAAACCAAGAATTTGTTCAGGAGAAAAACTAATACTTGTTTAAGTTTTATCACTTTCTTAAACTTAACTACCAGAAAAATGGTGCTTTAATTCCTCAGAAGAAACTTAATGAAATCATATTAATTTGCTTTTTCTTTGATGAAAGAAGAATCCCGTAACATTAACCCCATTAGTTGCAATAAAAGATCTGATTTTTATTTCTTGGTGAAGATTACTAGTTAGAAAATGACATAGATTATTATTTTACTACTCTGTGTACACATGTGTGCCTGATAAAGCCAGGATTTTCACTGAGCATAAGAATACTGCAGGCCTTTTTGTGCTTGAGACATGAGGGCAAACCCTAGATACAGCTTCCTTCCTCGGGACCCAAAGTCATTTTAAATCAATGGAAAATCTCCCAGTGATTTTTTTTTATTGTTTTTTGATGCTAATAATTTTAAATCAGGTTAGGTGATACTGCCTTGGTGGCTGGGAATTGTATAATAGAGGGTGTAATATATGCTGATGGTTTTAATGCAGATATTCTATAGCCAGCACATCCTTCACCTGTGCTGTTACACAGGAACTGTGTGTACATCCCCACAATGGCTGTCACAGAATCTGGATTCAGGTTTTTTAAGAAGGCTGCTACATATTATTTCTTGAATCCAGAATTTGGATTTAAGAAAACAGGGAGAGGTCATGCTGAAAAGGAAACTGGATTGCTCTCAGAATCCTGCAACACCAGCAGATGTCAGGAAGAATGTTTGGAGAGCCAAACAGAGGGAATGCACTGACATTAAGGCATTCACCTCAGATAATCTTTGTCCATCTGAGATCTCCTGGCTTTGAAACACAGGGCAATGAAAGTAAATGGAGGGGCATCTTTAAATCAGTTCTGCAAAAAGTATCTGTCATATGGGCAGGGTGCAGGCACAATAAAAAAGCCATCACCACAGGAACCTGCATTTGGTTTGTTTAGAATGGCAGCATAACATTTCTTACACAAAGAAATGCTTGACAGTGTTTGTGAAGAGTGAAATATGTGTAGAAATACTCTTCAAATCTATTTGACATCTCTCTTCCAAAGGACTGTATTTTCAATCTTTTGCCTTAAGCTTGCATATGACTGCTCTGTTATTTAGAAAGTAGTGACCTTCTTTTTCCTAATATAAAGAATGGGCAATTTTAAATTGAAATATACAAAACCACTGCCATTAAATTATAATTTAGTGCTGTGCTCAATGCAGAAGCAGTCCTCCTCCTGGAATAGCCTTCTTCCAAAGAAATGGAAAAGAAACAGTCAGAGACGACAAGTTTAAATCATATCAAATGGTTCACTAACATAATTCTGGTGCTAGCATAAAAGTAGGCCTTCAGGATGCATGACTTAAACAAAAATGGTTAGTAAACAACAAAATAACTATGAAGATACTGCTAAAGAAACAGAAGGAGCACACAGTGAGGAATTTACAGTGAGGAGTCATGGCCTGGAGAAGAATAAGCATGAGGAGATAAGAATAGTATTTTTGAAAACAAGGTCATTGCAGAAAAGGTTTCAGATTCCAGACTATGTTTATAGCCTTTGGTGTCAAGCTGCCTAAGAAGAGATTCAGAAGGACTGACTTTGTAAAAGTAAATTTTCTCTGTCATCCTTTTTCTCACCCGAGGTGCTATCTGTCAAGGCCTATAAACTTCACTGTAGATAGATTATGTTAATAAGACATGAAATAATGTATATGGCTACAGGGAAAAATAGAGTGCTTGTATCAAATACATTTTCCTGTTCGCCAATGCAAGATCTGAGGGGCACTTTCTGCAGATAAATGGGCCTGGAATTATGTTAATTTAGGATGTGTTCCCAGTTATAAACAGATCGTGCAGACAATGGACATGTAAGTTGTGGAATCCCTGCAGCCCCTTGACATAAGCAATCTGAACGTGGCCATAAATAACTCCCTATAGTTACCCTACCCTTCCTTCTTGGAACTATTCAATGCTGGATATTCAATCCATACAAGAGCAATACACTTAACTCTCATCATCTCAATTTTGCACTTGAGGTAACTTAAATAAGGGGTTATAAAGTCAGTTTTTCACAGGAATCTATAATTCATTTTCAATAGCACTGCATGGGGGCTGTGAGGGTTCTGTATCCCTCAAGTCTTAAGGTCGGGGCAACAATAGTTCAGAAGTGCTCACTAATTCTGAATGGTTAATTTTAGATTTTCAAAGAGCTAAACTCACTGCTGCTTCCTCTGAACTGCAGCTGCTGAACACCAGAAAGAGCATTTAGAGTACTTGGATATAGCTAGATGACTATCTTGATTTTCAAACCCACAGAGGTAAAATTGCTTTTCAAAGCCTGCTGTAAAGTCATCTTTATTTCCAGGCCCTTTTACAACTTTACTGGCACAAGTGCCTTTCCCTGTAGTAGATATTTCTGTGTACTCATGTGTTTGCAAGATTTTAGAGTCTGTTAGCAATTACAAGGATTTGTGCTGGAAAGAAAATTAGGTTTTCCTTGAGGTAGCCCTCTTAAATCTGTGATTTCCTACAGGCATTTGCAATTTTAAGGACCTTGGATGGCTGGATACATACAGTTATCACAGACAAAGAAGGGAAGCAGTTGTACTTACATTTGAAATCTTGTGTGTTATGCATGAACAGGTTTTATGTGGATACACACCATAATTTCCTGTCAATGTGGTAAAGTTTATAGGAAAAAAAATTAGATTAGTAATTACAATGATTATTACTTTCAATCCACTGCTAAGTCTCCTCCTTATAGACTCTTAATGCTTGAAATATTTCTTTATGTGTGGCTGGCCCTTCTCAACTGGTACAGCTGAGCAGGAGCACCAGAAAAGAGTGATGGACTGGCCTCTTTCTGGGTCCCTTTGTCCACTGGTCAGGGGCCACTGGTCTCACCAAGTGCTACTGGAGCATATTTCTAGCTCTGTAGGTACCTGAATTACTGCCAGCTGGCAGATGCTGATAGTCCTGCACAGCCAACAAGCTGCCTGCAGCTTCAGCTCCAGCTGAGGCCTCAGGAACAGAAGCAGGATTTTGAAAGTGTGACTTTCTGTGTCTTCACTGCCTGTGCTTTCTGATCCTTTTAGGTGCTCTGAGCACACCTAAGCCAAAAGCTGTCCAGATGTGTATGATGAGAGAGAGAAGGGCCTGTCAAAGTTCTGGTGTTCTAACACAAAGACTTAAACTCCCTCATGCTATCAACATATGCAGGTTCAGGACCTTTCCAAATGATGCTGAGGAAACACCAGCATTCTGCAGGCATATCTACCACTTCCCTCATGTCTCCTGTACACACACAGTGTGCTCACACAATATGAAACATTTTAGAAAATGCCCACATGCTTAGGAATCCAAATGGAAGTGTTTGCTTGCTCCAAGATCATCTTGGTTCTCATCACAGTTCTTGGTGTTCCTGTCTTGTTCAGTCAGGTTTGCCCTCCAAGCTGCTGACATATGTGGGGCTGCTCTGGGTTACACAGCCCTTCCCTATAAATTGCTAGAGGGAATTCTGGAACTGAGGACTCAGTTTAGCTACAAGGCTCACTGGAGACATGGAGAAAAGCAATGCTGGGGACTGAAGTGTTCAAATAATTTAAAGGTCTAAGTTGAAGCCAGTTGGATTTTTTTTTTTTTTATCCCTGCAAGAGGTCTTTTGAATACCTTCATGTAAGTAATTTCACTTGTCACAGTAAACAAATCACAACAGTAAGCCTGGAAAGCATTTCAAATTTTAAATCTTTAAGGGAAAGATACCTAAACTCTCTCTAAAATACAAAATCTAATGAGAATTCAGAAGAGTTTGTTAGTGTCAATGTGAGAAACCCACCCTGAATATGAAAAGAGATGCAACAGTATGAATCCATTAAGGCATGAATTTCTGCTCAGTATCTTTGTTTCCAGGTAGCCAACAGGTAGACTACAGACTTGGTTGTCTGACAGCCATCCCCACAAACCAGCAGGCATTCCACCCCCACTAAACTAAAAAAGAAGCTGAGAAAACTCAGCTAAAAAGGCCCAAATTAAATTCTTTGCAGAGTTTCCCTGGCAGAGGTTTCTTGCTCCTTCCTACTGAAAACAATCATTTCTGCAAGAAAATCCATGAGATCAGAAAAATATTATGCTCAATATCAAAAGCTCAAAAGATGCACAATGTGCAAGTTAGACATATGCCCATTGGCTCAAAGTTCCCTTAATTCCTGTATCCAATTCCCTCAAAGTTTAAAGTAGGGAAAGGATGCTCATGAGCCTCTAAACCTGTACTCTTACTGTAACATCAACTTCTGCAGTTAGAAGTCATCTGTCATCTAGACCGATGACCTCAAAATCATGCTGGATCCAAATTCTTCAGGGCTTTGAACACTTGAATTTTTCTCTTTAAATAAGGCAGCAACCACTTTCCACAGCAGCCAAAGTTCCCAACGACTGCAGCATGCTACTCCAGATACCGTGTACTGCACTAATCTCCTCAGGAGGTGATGGAGGCACAGAAAAGCCTGTAAGGCCAACCCCTGAAAGGAAAGGTTGCAGACTCTTGGGCAAACAGAGATGATAAAAGCATTCCTGGCAGCTGTTGCTATCTAAGCATTCTGGAACAGTCAAGGACATCTTCAGAATGGCACAATATCATCTTCAGAAATCCACTGCCATTATCTGTTTTGTTCGTGCAGTGCTTGTTTTGCCCCTCAGCACCCTTGCATGACCCTCTTTAAAGCTAATGGATGTTAAACATACTCAGGCAAGAACAAAATGGAAATCAACTCCTTGCAAAACATGCATACATAATCTTTGGCTTGACAGGCAAACCTGAACCCACTAACATTTCTGGATAAACATCACTTTGATTTGCCCCTCCAGACCCAAACATTAAACATAGAACCAAAACCACAATTGCCAACATATTGGCAATGAACATATGCTAAAAAACTAGAAACAAAACCACACACAAAATCCTAATTCAAGACCAACAAAAATTCAAACAAAAATCTGAATCAATCTGAGAAAGCATAAGTTTGAGACCATGCCCTTACATTTCACAAAGGCCACAACGCTCACACCAAACCCTCTTTGTCCCAAGGCCTGAATTTTACAATAAATTTGTATCCTTAGGTTACTTTTTCTTCTCAGGCATAAATGAAGCAGCCTGGAGGTTTCATTCAGCACTTTCTACAAAACCTGTAAGCACTCAACCACTGACAAAAATACTCATGCCTTTTCAGTGGTATTTTCACTGTATCTGTTTTTGGGCACCTGCATGCATGGCATTAAACATGCCCAAAAAGGTGTTATTACAGGAGCTCCAGAAACACAGAAACAGGGCTTTCTTAATAGCCAATTAAGACACTGTTCCAGCTGATTAATCTGTGCCCTACAATGTGATCTTTTCCTTTCAGCCAAGTTGATATGCAAGCTTACCTTTGTGGAGGAAATCAGGCAAGTTCTGCCTACAATTCCAGCAGTGTAAACCTGAAGCCAGTTCACTGTTCCATTCCCAGTGTTACATTTTAGATCTACAGCACTGTGAAAGGTGATGCATATCTAGAATCAGATACTGGTAATACAGAAAAATTACATTTTAGATAAGCAACAGTGTCCTAATGGTGCACAAGGAAAACAAATGCAAGGAAGCTTCAGGAAGAATAATTTGAATATCCTGTACATACAGTAAATTCCAAATGAAAGGTGTTGAACTCTTCTACCACCTGCAAACTCTGAGCAGTCAGAGTCAATGAGCAAGGAGTTCTCAAACAACTGTAGTGAACAGTTTCCAGCTGCACATCAGTGGGACAAATCTGATTTTTCCTTTCCCAAACTGACCCAAAAGACCTCATGTATCTAATGCATAAATATGTACATAAACACACATCATTTATGAACTGTGTTGGTTGTTCCTTGTTGTCTTTTCTCATAGAAAAGATTTTCAGACTCAAAAGGACACAAGACCCCCAAATTCTCACCTTCTTTTGGAAAATCTCTGCTAAAATATCATCACTGCAAACTCCATACTTTTATCACTTTTTTTTTTTTTGCATATCTTGTTAACTATCCCATAGGTTTAAGTTGCTGAAAATTCTTAATGTCATTTTGATGCTATGAAACACATTAGCACTGGTTTTTTTCTCTGGATGGCTCCTTTAATCCTTTCCTAGTGGCCCTTCAGTTTTATTTTTCTAAATAAGTTTACAGCTTATTCAGAATCATGCTGCTCTTTTAATCTCTTGCTGAACCTGCTGTTCTCTTTGTGATAACTATGTTATGTCTTGAGCTACATTAAGATGACTTGGAAATTAAGAAACAGGATTAATCTTTGTTGTTAATCTTCATGACTGTAACAAAGCCTAATGGGAAATTGGAAGGGATTCAGAGAAGAGTGAAAATTATTAAGGTGCTTGGGTAGTACATATTTAATTACCTTCAGAAGGCAGCAGATTACTAATGTGGGTGTAACCAGTGTTACCCAACCTCAGACACAAATCCGAGGAAGATGGGGTCAGACTCACAGTAATGGGAGATCATCTTTTACTGTTAAAAAAAAATTGTAATGGGATAAAAGGATGAAAATTGTTTATACTAAATACCAGGAAGTATTTTAAAACTTTAAATCTGATGTTATGAACAGATGATGTCACCTAGGAAATAGTTTGAAGATTAAAGTGGGTGGCTGTTGTCAGCTGCCCACCCAGGCTGCAGCCTGTCCCTAAGGCACTCTCAAGAAAGGCATGGCCCAAGCAGCTCCTGGACTTTGTGACCTGCTCTGCTGCACAGCTGGTATCCCACTGCTGGAAATCAGCCCCCCTGTTCCCTGTAAGGTGCTGCACATACTGGCTGCACCTGTGCAAGTTCCTCTTAATGTCTGTTTGCATAATTGCCTGTGAACCCACAGAGCTGGGACTTTTCTGCAGCTCCTAAAAAAGCTAATGTACACAACCCAGCAGAGTTTAAAGCTTAAACATTTTACCCACCTTTGAAAATCTCAGTCAAAATGAGCAGTTTGGTTTCCACAGAAACAGCCCCTCTCACCAATGTGTGTAACAGCTAAGATTCATCAGGCCTTAAGCTAGAACACTACAACCATTCAGAACTGTTTAGGGGAAGGGAAGGAGTCTTAATTCTGGAGTTTGTTTTGCCTCTAATCTAACAGAACTCAACTATCAAACCACACTGTGACACTCCTTCATTACACATTGGAAGAAAGTTAAATTTCAACAAATGTGAGAGGAGGGAGGGATGGGCTGCTCCCCACTGAAAACCCTGTCGCACATTTTGCATACACTATTTTGCAATTGTTTTAAAACTATGCTGAGGATTATGGATAAGGATGTTTTAGGCCAAATAAATAAATGGGACAGAGCAATTTAGCAGTGTCATTCTCCATGCTCCCCTTTTTTTTTTTTTTTGTGCTTTGAACAGCTAAGCCCATTGCAGAGAGTATTTGACTTGGCAGTTAATCACCAAGGCAAAAGGTCATGTACAAAATCTTAGCTTCCAAGAAACACTCAGTTTAGCAGTTGCCACTAATTGGCACCAAGAAGAGATCAGACTCCAAGCACTCAAGCACTCCATTTCTCCCCATCTGCCAGTCAGTTAATTGCTGCCTCTGTCTCCACCTCAGGAGAGGCACTGGCCTCTGAAATGAGGGTGCCCAACTTTTGAAGGGAGTCACAGACACTGACCCAGACTTTTGCAATGGCCCTTCAAAAGCTGTTCTCTGGTGCTTCTTACAAAACACATTAAAATTGTGATCTTTCTTTGCTGTCTCTAATTATAAGGCTAATCTAACTCTCACTAAATGTTACAACAATTTTAATATTGGCTCCAGCAGGAGAGGAAATATGGAGTTATATTTAGCATCTAAAGATGATCTACTGTTCACAAGGTCATGGAGTCTGGAACTGAGAAGAAGCTGCCACTTCTTTAAGTAAGTTTACTCTCATGCTCCAGGGTTTATTACAATGAAGCTTCTGGTGTTTTCCAAAGAGCTTGTTTGTGGATATATTTAACCAGATCCTTGGGGAAATGTTTCTAGTGCTAAAATTAGGACTCGATGAGCCGAAAAGACAAAAGTTTCAGTAACTCTAGGTAGAAGTACATTCAGCAAAGTTAGTATTCCGCCCGTTTTAGCAGTCCCTGTCTTTAGCCAACAGCGCACTGCCATCGTGTGGTTCAGGCTGTCACCGGCAACTGCTGGAATGCCAAGATGTTTTCACAGAGCTTTCCTAGTTTTAATTTCTATTATGCTAATAATGTACCAACTTTGTGCTTTCAGGGTATTTATTGAAAGATTTTTTTTAATAAAGCAATTAATGTGATTCCCTCTTCAGGCTAGAAGAGTCAAAAATGTTCAATAACATTATTCAAAATGAACTGTATTCTGTTTGCTTTACTTTAATAGTGGGCTATTTCTAATGCATACCACTGCCATCCTTCCATTTCCTTCAATTGATCAAAAATTTGTGTATTATTTAAGTAATTACAGTTTTTTATACAAGTGTCTTCACACACATAACTTTACTGATCTGTTCAGTTGCTTCTCTAAACTGAGAAAGAATAAATGGCTTTCTAGTCATTCCCTCCATCATTTTGGATCAGTCTTCTAATGATAGCTTGCCACTTCTCTCCCAATTTATATTCTTGCCTGGTTTTACTCCATCCTAGATGCAGAATCCAGCATTTGGGATTGTCAAATTTCATCCCATTAATCGTTGCTCCAGTCTATCAAGATCCCTCTGCAAGGTGTCTTGTCCCTCAAGAGGGACATCAGCACCTCCCAGTCTGGTATCAGCAAATGTGCATTCCACTCTTAAATCCAGATCATTGATAATCAACATACTGAACAGAACTGGCCCTAAAACTGAGCTCTGAGGAACACTGACGATATTCTGGTATGGTATTTTTTTAGGAATTTGACTTTGAGAGGTAGGCTGTCACCAGTTGTCACTCATAACTGTTACTGCACAGTGAACAAGCAACAGCTCACTCTAAAAGGCTGGCTTTATTTTTATTCAGAAAGATTGAAGCAGCACCTCCAAGGGACACTCAGTTGTTACTATCAAATAAACAGCTTGCTTGGAGAAGATAGCATTCAAAGCTCATACCAGGTACTTGTTATTGCATGTCCACAGGAAAAGATCTCTTCCTGACTCAGTCACTCCCACAATTACATGACATCCTGGAACATATTAACAAATTTTTTTCTGAGCAAAAATTAATAAAAAGTCGAATTTACTTTCCTTCTGGCACTTCTATATTCAATTATGTAAAACTCATTTATGTGCATATGGTTATGTGTATCTAAACATACGCATCTACATTACCTTTATCTACTCAGTTTCCTTTTTTTATAGTGTAGCCCTTAGCTGTCTTACTGGAATATCCCACAGGTCGTTCAGTGTGTTATGCCATACACTGTATGACATCATTTCCCGTTATGTTCCAGAAAATAGAGTTTATAAAGTTTATTAGGAGGTTTTTCGCAGCCCCCCACCCTTCCCTGCGGCGCTGTCCCGGTGCCTGTGCCTGTGCCGGCGGTGTGTGAGGGACACGGCGATCCAGAGGATCCAGCGGAGGGCGTGCTGTGGCTTTGGAAAGTGACCGCGTCCCTGGAGCCCCGAGCGGCACAGATCAGGGTAAAGCAGCCCAAAATCAGCAGCGGGAGCAGCACATCGCTCTAAGGGGAGGCGGGTGAGCGCAGGAAGCCAGGAGAGTGCCTTCCCCCGTCCTGGCACACCGAGCGCTCGCTCTTGCCGGGGATCCGGGGATGGATGGCTGCTCTCCCGCATCCTGCGCTCCCCGGCAGCTGGAGCTCTCCCACCGCCTGCTCTTCCCTCGCTCTTCCTTGGACTCTCCAAGCAAATCGTCACACAACGACCCTTGGACTTCAAGAAGTTTTGTAGCATAGGAGGTCTGGAGGGAAAGGTGAAGATTTTAATCCTGGTCAGTTGTGTGAGCTGCTAAACACCAATGGCTTCTCAGATTTTTAAGCTGAGCTCGCTGAAAACACGTATTTAATATTGAACCCGAGCCAGTTCCTATCAGAAAAGAAGTCCCATATCCATTTATGAAAAAGACTGTTCAAAATTGGACACTCAGCCAGTGGTACAATCATTAAAAAATACCTCTTTTGTAAACAGATAGGAGAAGGGACATCCCAAAATGAGCTGAGGTGGTCAGAGCATGGTGCTGATAACACCAAAGTTGTGGGTTCTATCCCTGTAGGGGCCATTCATTTAAGAGTTGGACTTCATGACCCTTGTGGGTTGCTTCCAACTTGAATATTTTCTGTAAAATATTATGAAATTTTGGGACAGGAACCAACATAAAAAGCTTATCAGAGGGTTTGGATCTCTGAATACCAAAGGAAAAACCTGCATACTCTGCCTTCCCCAGCAATTTATGAGCTTTACTTTATCAATCCTGTGCCTTTGGAAACCCTTAAGAATCATGAAGGAAAGAAAACCTGCCTTTGAATAAAAGTTCTCTTTTAAGTTTAACATCTTTCCTACAGTAAAAGAATATTTTTAAATGGGAGAAGCTGGACTTGTTAAAAAAGCGTTGCTAACAGCTGGCAGGAGCCTTTTTATTTCAAACCATTCATCTTCAAATGAAAATAAAAGAAAACATATAGGAATGGTATATTTAAAGAAAATTATAATGTAGATGAATGTTTCATTTTTTAAAGTATGAAATATTTTTAACATTGTCAACTTTCATATAACTCTATTATGCAGAAATAACTATAATGGCATTTTTAACATTTAAATTCCATTACTTTTCAATGATTTGATTTGGTAAGGATTTTTATTAAGTGAAAACTAGGATAGCTTTCATGTCTTCTAATGCATTCTGTTATTGTATTGCTGAAGTCAATGGCGGTTTTTCCATGGACTTGAGTAAGAATTGAACTTTACAGTTCCAGTCAGTAGGAGGGATCTTAGTTCATATTGATGAAAGGTGGATATTTTGAACTACTAAACATAGTCTTTGATAACTTTTGGACAAATAAATATCTTGAGGCACTTATGAAAAGACTAGACAATGTCATACTCTGCTGCCCTGAAAATATGCACTTTTTACCTTTTCATGGTCTTTTAAATCTGAATTTCCTGTCTTGACCTGTGAACTATGATACATAGTTAAACAGTCACAACCTTTTATTTCTGTGATGTTTCATTCCACAAGACCTGCATTTCAACACCTCACATACTGGTGCTGTGTCTGCAGCACAGTTTGCAAAATGCTCTGAGTTCCTTTCAAATGAAATATAGTGTGGATTTAAGATGGTCAAGCTGACCACTGTAACACATCAGAGAGCTGGCATAGTCCGTGACACCTGACCAATGAAAAACACTCATTCTTTCCACAATATTCAGCAGGTCCTGCAATTTTTCTCTCAACAGGAGACAAAATGTTAGGCTACAGAACCCTTAAAATTCCCTGCTGGATCTCACAGAATCTGCAAGTCCCACCCCGCGGAGAATGCCACTTTGTGGCAGTCTCTGCACATTCCCTGAAAGAGTTCAAATTCTTTACACCAATTGAACGCATTTCTGTCTCGTTTGAATGGCAGAGTGAATGGAGACACTTGAGAGTTCTTGGTCGCAGACATTCTAATTGATCTCTTGGCTGCAGTATACTGTAATTTGTATGGAAATATGCATTTCTCTCTGGAGGCTGTCCTGCAGTGGACTAAGCATAGCCATGTCACCTAACAAGAGCACTTTATGAACCATAATTTTCTCTGTTCAAATTATATCTCTCAACTTAGGACGTGCATGAAGAACCTTTCCATATACACACACACAGGAGAGAACCTGTCAAAACATGTAGCTTTGATAACATTGACTCAAACCCTGAACGCTTAACAAGAGCTCTCTATGAAATAAATGGAGAAGAGACTAAAAATCATGTTCTCTTAGGCTAAACTGTTTTCCACGCTATCTACAAGACAGCCTCAGCTGTGGTGTCCCTGGTACAAATCTCATTAGATAGGCCGGTAAGTTATGCACGCAGAAACAGACTTCTAAGGATTGCTGTGCCGAGAGGGGGAATTGGCAGCACACAGAGCACTTCCCTTCCCACTCCCCAAGCTGTGGGATCTGGTGAATCCCCAGCTGTGCTCTAAAGCAGACCTGTCAGGTCTCATGCACCGGCTCACTCTTTTGTGTCACACCCTGTCACGGCCGGCATTGCACATTTCCACACGGCGGTACCGCGGCCTCTCTCCCGCTTCTGGATCCCACACAGCAGATGCAGGTGGTCAGTGTGCTCAGCGATTGTCTGGCCAGCTGCATCTGATGTGAGGGTCAAGGAGCAGAAGAAAGGTCACAGTGCTGGCTCTGCAGCTGGGGAATGTGCTCTCTAGCAGGACCCAGTGCTGACAGGAGCCCTGCTCGCAGGCGTGCTCCCCTCTCAGGGCTGTGTGCTGCAGGATTTGGCTCTTTAATGACTGCACAGATGCTTATCACCTAACCTTGCACTGGAATCTGTGCCCCAGCACATGGAAGCTCATGTCTGAAGACCAGAGACCTAACAGGTTTGTGTCATAGGCTTAGCTTTCCCATGAATTTCTGCCAGAAACACAAGGGGACTGCAGAGACCTGGCTGGTATTTCCACAAGAAACTTTCTGTTGACCTTACCTTTACCCTTGTGCTCGTACTGATCAGCTATTGGGGACACAGAAACAACAACACGAACTGATTTTTTTTTATTATTGCTTTTATTTTATTTACAGAATAAAAAGGCAATAAAGAAGCACTTACTCTGAAGGTAACAGCTGTGGGCTGATTTATGCCTACTTCTGAGACTCTCTTGGTGGCAATCAAAAATTACATTTCATAAATACATGTTTGTATACAGTTACTTAAAATGGAAAAGGCAAGTTTTTCATTCCTGAGGTTTTAAATGTCATCCACCCAAAAAAAGAACTGTTAACATTTTAGCTGCCCTCAGCAGAGGAGGCCAGTGACTGACATATGAAAAGCCTCAAGGCTGTAGTTATTTAAAATTTTGATTTTCTAGATTCTTCCACATGTTTAATTCTGCTCCTCACCATAAACCTTCCCTGCTGTATTTCATTGACTGGCATTTTAACAATAATTTTATTTATTCACAAAATTTCTTTTTCTGGTCTGATTTTTCATCTCCTTCAGTACTATGTCAAGGAACAAGAGCTGGGAAATATCTATTCAGAAAACTTCCATTTGGTCTTGTTTGCCATTTATCCCACATTGATGAATGCAGCAGGTTTTCACTGCTGCACATGACCCTCTGTGGTATTTCCATAAGAACAGGAAGAGGACTGCCTAAACAGAGGCATAATAAATTAGCAGAATTTAATGATTTTCATCACAAATGTATCCCCAAAATCCAGTAAAATAAGACTGAGGAAAAAATTAGATAGGCTGTGCTATATACTAATTAGAATGTAATTGTTTATTTGTCAGAAGAACTCCCTTTGGCAGAGTCTCCACTGACAACCACATATTGTTTAGGGTATCATATTTGTTGGAACATAGATACCTGTTCTTTAAGGCATTAAATCTTTTATTATACATGAAGACCACAGTCCTCGCATGTAAGGAGAACTTCTAATCTTAAAGATTAATAATTTCTGTTACATTTCCTGAATCTCAATTAGTAATGTGCAACTGCAGTTACTTTTATGTACTGAATCCTTAACATCTGCAAGGCTGAAAATCTTAGTGACTTTTTAAAATTTCATTTCATCTACAGGCGCAAACACAAAAAAAAAACCCCTAAGAAACAATAAACAGGCTACCCTATCCTAAATAATCAAATCCAATTAAAATAATAATGTTATTTTATATGGGACAGTGGATAAAACCCAAGCAGACAATCTGTTTAAAACTTAAAAATAGTAATTCATGGTAAAAGAAACTTTTAAATGGAATGTGTAAGTCTGCTATCCATCTTATAAGGTAAAAGCAGTGGGAAAGCAACATAGAGGGGATATAAAAACTGTCAAGTACTTCAAGAATTTAGAGTATGTTTCAAAGACAGGTGTATTAATAACCCCCTCAGTGTGTAAGAAAACTGCACCCATGTTCAGAAGAGACATTAATTATGCTTAACCCTCAATAGCAGTCTGTCCACAATACAATTCTGCAGAACTTAATGTGTATCTGCTTTCTCTAAGCATTTTCCTTTCTGGTTGTAGCATTTTCAGCAATCACTGTTGACTGCTATTTCTGATCAAAGCGAAATAAATATTAGCCCCTGCAGGTATCATTCACCCTCCTTTTTCCTATGATTCAAACGAATCCAGATATTCAAGAGGAAAACCAGCAATCAGAACTCCACACAAGATCTAAATCCTCAGTTGTCAGGTTCCACCCAAGAACTTGAGCCTTCCTGTTCCCATATGTTTATATGCCACATTTCACCCTTTATATTCCACTTGCTGCCTTTCCATGTGCTACCACCAGCTATAAGTTTGCTATTGTCATTTCACTAACCCTAAAGAAACTTAATTCTATCTTCAAAGTCGTTGTATGGGTGGAGTCTGAGGCACCTCCCAGAAAGTGGCATCAGTAAAATAAAGCAGAAGCAGATCAGAACTTGCTGGGCGTTTTTTCTGTGAGTAAAGTTGTAATCTGCATGCAAGAAGATCTCAAGAAACCTTAAATTCTCCAGACCCAAGCACCCCTTCTAAAAACATTCCCACCAGTTTACTTCTTCTTTCTTAATTTTGCTCACAGTTCTAACAGTAGTTCATCTTACATGTCTGCTTTAACACCAGTGGAAGAAAGAATGGGATCTACATTTTTCTGGGCATTACTCAGTTTTTAGTGATCCCCAGCATCCCCATGCCTCCACTTAGAAAGGAAAATGTTATTGGAAAGGTTTGGCAGATGAGCCACCTTGTGCAAAAGTCAAAGTTTTAAATATCTTATTGCCTTTGTGTTCCCTGCACTGCACACATTGGCTCTAAGCCCAAAGGAACAGCCCCATTTCCCAGCCCTCAGCAATCTTCTCTCCCCTTTCTCCCTTCTCCCCTCAGTATTCCTAGTGAGTTATTCAGTTCTTCCACACCTGCACAAAGGACAGCTTTTTAAAAAAATCTCATGATTACACTTTGCAGTACATTACAATGGTGATTAAAAAAGCATCTCTATTTAGCCTTACCTGGCTTCTAGATTTCAGTCAAAAACCAGCTTAATTTTAATTTTGCTACCTTCTCATTATTACATAAGACTCAGATACTACACTTCTGTCTTTATTAACTGATAATCTCTGTTGTTCTGGATGCCCAGCACTTTATTTACATAGTTTCCCAAAGAGAGAATAAACAATTTAATTCCTGAAAGCCTTCTGATTTTTCCCTCCCCAATTTATTTTTTGTTGTTGTTGTTGTTTCATTCTGCTATTGAATGTAAAACAGATAGACAAGAAAAAACAGGGATGCAAACCGCTAATGGCCAGGACTAATTAATCAAAGAAAGATGACAATAATGTTTCCTACAAGCAGGTTTGCAGCTCTATGTTTTGCTTCAGTGGATCCTTAGCAAAATCTAGAAATACACACAGGACACAGAAATGAAAAGAATGCAGAAGCTGTTCTGTGTTTTGGACTGTTTCTACTTCCTCCTATTCATTTCCTCTACTACTTGAAAATAAATAAAGACACACACCCCATGACTTTATATTTATTTACAGTCAAAAGAAGATTTGCTTTTTTTTTTTTTTTTTAGATACTGTAAAGGCTGAACACTCAACTAACCCACTGTGTTTAGGTTTCCCTGAGTGCTTCACAGAGATTTGTTAAAGATATAAAATAGCACACCAAACAATGAAAGAGCTTGTTTCCCCAACCATTTCTGTTGAAAGCTACTTTGTATTTGTTCCTATGCAACAAAAATTAAGTTTATGTGTAGGTGTTCCATGTTTTTACAAACTCTACACTCCTTAGTTGTTATAAGATTAAAACAATTTTCTCCCTCAGTAAATGCTTCCCTTGAAAACCACTGGAAGCACATAATTCATCTGTCCATTTATAGCTTCTATTTTCTTCTAGGCACCGAGAAACTACTGATTGTGATTGTTGTTTTCCCTTTTAAGAAGCTGATGTTGAACAAGTGACAGATAAGACAATTTAATGTTTTGGTGACCATACAGATCGATTTTTCATTTATTCTGAAGTTTAAAAGACAAAAAAGACAAGCAACTAAGGTATGATTGCAGAGATTTTGTTTAGCAAATTACTCTTCTATACCCAGAAAATTTAACAGGCACTCTCATTAAACCTGCAGGGAGTTTTAAGGTAGCATTAGTACCAATATTTTTCAAAAAATGCAGTCAAAGATTTTTCCCCTGAACCATTTTCTTCTCTGTGGAATCTATCAGAATGGTCTGAAGATATAGTACAAGTCTTCAGGTGTGAATAATAGAAAAACAAGAGAAAAAAGGAAATTTATTACCACAGACTGCAGATAAGTTCTCAATAAAAAGATAAGTGAAAAGGGAACATTTGGGGGTTTCTGAAATGGACAGACAAATGGAAAAACCAAACCTGGGAAAGTGTTTGTATGGAAAAGGTAGGGATTGGTATCGCACTTCCCATGGTTTCAAGCATGAAGACACTAAACACTGCTGAAATCTGCTGTTCTGCATGAAGAAACCCTTCTGGGGAGAGCAGGGGGCCTTGGTGTCTGACCTGGCTGCCCTCAAGAAGTTTAATGATGAAGAACACCTGAGCCAAAATCTTCTTATTTCCATTTTTTCTTCAGGAGGCTAAACTTGGATGCCAGAACTGTTTATCTGTACCCAGTCCCGATGTCAGGTAAGGTGGTACCTGCAGGAATTTATGCAATTTTCATATTACACAAAAATAAAAACTGAGATGACTAATCAACACTGAGTAGTCAACAAAGACATTTAAATTGCTTTCAGTAATATCCTGAATAGCTTTCAGTCATATTTCAGTAATAACCACTGTTTTCAGCTTACTGGATATTTGCAAGAAATTTTAAAATTATGTTAAGGGTTTGATAGGGATATCCCAAGCACTCCTAGAAATGTCCTGGAGATACAATGTTGTCTTATATTCACAAGTCTTATTGCCTTTGCATTGTTAAACATCAGGGAATCACTAGAAAAAGACCGAAATTTTAGATTCAGAAATCTCAAAGTAATCCTAGAGATAAGCCTGGTTCCATCTATCTATGGATAGATAGATATAAAAAAACATGAAGTACTAAAAAGTTTTTTGTTCTTACAAAGCAATTTTTTCTGCCTGCCCATTTTACTGATGAGAAATAGAATTTTACATCCCAGGGATCAACATCTGTGAGAATAATTTTGAACATGTGTCTATAGATAGTAATTTTGCACAACTGTTCATTATGTGATTTTTTCCATGGGCTTAACTCTTATTCTCATTATTAAAAATATTACAATATTACAAATTTTAAGCCAGATTAACTTCTATGCAAGTTTTGAACACAATAGAATAACATCACTATCAGTATCCTAAAATTAACCATTGGCTCTGCTAAATGCTAGAAGCAGATTTTATTGCCTCATATACTACTCTTGACCACTTAATTAACTGCCACAAAAGCTAATTAATTAGACATCACAGTCTCTAATCATTCTGGAATTTGCTCTATTATGTTCAGCTGGAATATCCTCTTTCCTCAACAGACCCCCTAAAGTTTAGATGAACACAATAAGGCACTACAGGTTTTTGATTTTCATCTTTCCAGATACTCAAGATCAGGGCTGAATATTTAGACTTACTCTTTTTTTTTTAAGATTTTCCCTATTTAACTTTGTCTTTATTACAGTGGATGTTTTTGTGAGCTTGAAAGGCTTCCACCTGTTTTGGTGTTAGTGTTCTAGCATTTTAACCTAACATTGCCAAAAAATCATCCTTAAGAAGGCAAGAATTTCATCAGCTTAACTCAATGACTGCCTACTGCTGCTCTATCACAGGTATTTTATCAAGTGACTTATCAATTAAACTCAAAAGCTGAACCTCCAAGATTCTAAACTGTTTTGTCAACAAGATGCAGCCACTCTGTAAAGTCAGCCAGTGTATTGTGGTGGAATGAAAGTACCAATGAGAAACAAGCTGATAAATTGGTTTGACTAATCATTAAAACCCATCCAGTATAATCGTTTTAGCTGATCTCGTTTAAGTCATTCCGTGGAGCTGCCAAGAGAGTTCAGGGACAGGTCGATCTTCTATTCGCATCATGCAAGGATCAGGCAGATAAAATCCGATCAGTTACCTGACCATTCTTGCATTTATATGTAATTATTCCCTGTTGTTTTAAAGCTTCCATCTGGAGGAAAGAAATCTGTTCTGCTCCTGACCTTTTCAGACCTCATGTCACTGTATTTAGCTTTAACAGATGGATTCTACTGATCTGATATGAAAATAGAAATAAGAGATTGGAAACATGAAAAGAGCGGAAAAATATAGAATCATTAAAGCCCTGATTCACTGCTAAGTGCAGGTCAGTGGGTGAATCTTCACTGGATTCATGGGTCATTGGTCAGGCCTCACAGCTTGTTCCTGCCCTAAACTGCAAAAGAATTAAAGAGACTCTATTAAGAAGGTGACTGGCCCTACCTTCCTCTGAGTGGGAGAGAGCAGGAAGGACTGTTAGCACACACTGTATCCCCAAGGTCATGACTACTTCTAACACACTGCTCCAGTCTAAAGTGCCAGTTTTGAACAACACTCAGATCTACCTTGTGGCAGCCAGAGCCATTGCACAGCAGATTTCTGCACAAAAGCAGAATTCTTCCTGCCTGTGCATGTCTTTTTGTCAATTTATTCCATTTCT
This sequence comes from Cettia cetti, assembly GCA_013401135.1. Taxonomy (NCBI): domain Eukaryota; kingdom Metazoa; phylum Chordata; class Aves; order Passeriformes; family Sylviidae; genus Cettia; species Cettia cetti. The sequence goes on from VZUI01060613.1 coordinate 26,488, forward strand.
TATTCAGTTTCGCTGAATGCGAAGAGTATTTGTTGTCTCCAGAGTGGAATGTTTTTTGAGTTGTCTCTTGGATCAGAGATAAGGGCAAGTAAAATAAATAATAAATAATTTATTTATTTAAAAAAATAATTTAAATAATAAATAATTTTTTAAAAGGAAGTGTTTAACATCATTAATAAGAAGGGATTCAACTTTTTCCTATTTTAGTCTTCCTGTTTAAAAAAACCCTACACACCCTATCATTACAATATGGCTACAACTACCAAGTGACACAATTTCCTTTATTGTGTCCTGCCCTTAATATTATTGAGTATTAATAATCAGTTGTCTGTTATTATCCAACTGCTGCCTTTTACTGCAACAGTGATTTCATTCCATAGAGGCCAAAGTAATTCCTGCATGTAGTGACTTTTATGTAAATGAGGAATGGTTAAATTCATCAGCCTAAATTTAGGAGTAACAAGTCTTGGTTGTAAATTCTATAAACCAGACACTTTCTGGAAATTATATTCGCCTTACATTAAAGAAACCCAGTAAATTATTTCACCCTTCATCAGTCTAATGCTTTGTGCCATTTCTGGGTAAACCAGTTTGAAAATCTTGACTTACTTTTACAATGCTCAGCAATGTGTTTATGTTTTAAGGGCTATTTTATCAGTTAACATAAACTAGCATAACTGAAGTCATAACTGAAACTAGCACAGCTGAAGTCAAAGTGCTATTGACTTACTAAGTGAAGATTTATATTTTAAAAAGCTAATTCTCCAATAAGTTTGTGATCCAATTTTCAAGACACCCAAAACTGGCCAAAGCATGTGGCCACATATGCAGACAGTGTGCTACTAAGAAACAGGTGTGGTCAAAGGAAAACTATTTATTCCATTTTTCTTGCTATTTTTAAGAGATTATTTTTTCCTACAGTAGTGATGAAATAAAATTTATCATGTTCTAGGCTTTTGATTGTGACTGCAGAAGCATTTTATGTATTTAAGTGTTATTCAAGGTGCTTAGTATGTATTAATAATAAGGAATAGGTTTGCAACAAAGAAGTAGGAAGGATATTATTTATGCAAGGATCTATTCCTTTTCCTTTCCATATCTGGACTGCACAGTGCCTGGCTTCTGGAACCTGTGCTGTTTCTGCACCAGTGCCTAAGGTTTATTTGGGGAGGGGAGAGAGAAGGGCTGCTAATGGTCTCCCAGAGATAAATGAAATTGCTGATTTAGTCAAGCTCATTCTTGACCTTGACACAAGATGGGACAGGCAAAGGGAAGAGCTCAAAATAGAGCAAGTGAAAGAAAGGAAGATCAAACGAATGCTCAGGTCTGGCCAAGACCCCCCCTACATTCAGCTAACACCTGGCTGAGTTAGAAAACATGACCAGCCCAACCTTCCTGTAGGAGCCGATTGAAGCTGTCAGCTCCCGGCTTGTCACCCACTGCATCAGGAGGCCCCTGGGCTGCCACAAGAGCCCTAATTAGGCAGAAATGGCACTTCGGCAACTGACCCGCCAGGACCTTTGGCAAAGCATTTAACATCATTAGTTAACATTTTTATTAAAAAAAGTGTGAATGTAAATGAACAGCCAATGCATTTCAATAGGGTTTGTCGGTGGCATTGCACGCCCCCCCACTCTCCCAACCACACACACACTTTTTTGCATGAATAGTTCACTTGTTTTCTCTAAAGGGGGATGGGGAGGTAGAGACTGTTTTTCAAAGGGAACGAGACACGTTCAAAGCAGAAGCAAGGTCTTAAACAATCAGACAAACTCTTGCCTTTTGGGAAGCGTGTTGGGGAGTGAACAAACAGCTAAACACAATCCTACCTGCAACATGCCTAAGGGGACATGTGAAAGGGAGAGCAGGCATAACCCACACCTGAGCACAGAGACACAAAATCACACGTTCACCTGATTGTTCTAAGGGTATTCATTGTGTTCTTGTTCTTTTCTGTTACATCCAAGAATAGGTGCCTAATCCAGTAAGCCTGCAACCCTTTGCCACAGCCATCAAATACTACAGCAGCGTAAAAGAATGAACATCTAAGAATATACTGTCCTCCTCTTTCTTTGTAATTTTATTCATTGCACATTACCTTTGACAGATTACCAAAAAATACCACTCAAGCACATTAGCAACCTACCTTAATTAAGTCCCCACTAGCAGCAGTTTATCTATGAAAAGTTATTTGTTAATACAGAAGAGTATGCAGCCTTGAGCCAGTTTATTAGTACTTAATTTTTTCTCCCGGTTATTTGACTGAAGAGTTTCCATAATTTATCAATACCTGTCCAAATCCTGGGACAGATTTTGAAAATAAGAGACACATGAAAATTAAATTATTACAAATATACTTCCTAATAAAGAACTGGACAGGACTTGGAAACATGTACTGTGATATTTTCTATCTGTTTCCTATGAACATCCCCCAATCCAGGTCACTTTTATTTTCTCTGAACCCATTATCTCCTTCTTCCTCCAATGGAAGCTACAAAATTCAGCTCTAGGGCTGATTCCTAAGGCCAGATAAAGACCATATTACCCCAGATTTTGGAATGTTGTCTCTCAGCCTATAACAGCCATATGTTGCCAGCAACACTTTTTTCCACCAAAGAAAGTATTTTTTCATTTGTTAGGAAATCATTCCATTACATTCCACGTACATTCCATTACATTCCACCTACATTCTAGCTACATGGCCTATCATTTATGCTCTCTAAATAAAGTACAAATGTAAGAAGAGATTAAAATAGATCTCTCACAATTTGGGACTCAGGTACTGAAGATACTGGTTCAAAACCCAACTCGTCAGTCTTGCTCTGAAGCCCATGGAAGTTTATCCTTTTTCTCAACATCTAATTTAAAAAAATGAAATAATGATATTATCATTTCATCACACATTGGCCTACCCAGAGATTCCAGTCCCTGCCTGTTTCCAGGTCATGTACATGCCATATCAGGAAAAGAAAAAACAAACCCAAAACCTGGCTATGCATCTCTCCTGGTCTGAGCTGGGATAGAGCTCATTTGCTTCCTAATAACTGGAACAGTGCTGGGGTTTGGGTTTAGCATGACAATAATGCTGGTAATACACTGATGTGTTAAGTTGTTGCTAAGTAGTATTTACTCTAAGTCAAGGACTTTCAGTTTCCCATGCTCAGCCAGTGAGGAGGTGATGAAGAAATTGTGAGGAAGCACGGCCAGGAAATGACCCCAACTTGCCCAAGGGATTTTCCACACCAGAGAAACAGAGGGAGCTGGCCAAGAGCCACTGGCTACTGCAGGAGGATGGGCTGGGTAAGGGTCAGTGGATGGCAAGCAATTGCATTGTGTGTCACTTGTTTCTCTTTCGTAAATGCTCTGGGATCTATAGATTATGTCATGTAAATTCTTAATCTCTTTGTGTGTGTATCTGTACACAAACAAGTGTTTGCATTCTCTTTTCAAACAAATGTGTGTAGCCTTTGAAGCAACATGGAATTCTAGATACACATTTTTAAAGCTCAATACTAAGTTTAGAAATCCATGCAAGAAGCCTGGCTTTTGACTCAGCTGTTGACAGCAAGTGAGCAGCTAATTTTGGCAGCATTGAAATCATTTTTACCAGTGAATTAACAAAAACAAAATCCACATCTTTCTTTCTAGAGCAGAAATAAGACGAGATGGATATTTTAAAAATTTATTTGCTAATGATACTCATCTGGTGACCTGTCTATCCCCATGATGCAGGGGTTTAGTTTGAAAGCAGCATTAGCAAAAAAAAAACCAAACCCAAAACAACAAAACAAAAAACAAAACAAAACCCAAAACAAAACAAACAACAACAACAACAACAAAACATAAATAAACCCACCAAACCACTCCTTGGGAATCGCCAAAAAGTGGAATCATACAAGGCTCAGAAAGCTGGTAACTGTAAAGAGTTTATATGTCACCCCTTTTCCATCACATGACTATTTTCCAGTCTAGTTCTTCAGTACGGCTTCTCCTCTCCCGCTGGGAACTCGAGGAGTGGGTGAAGGGAGAGAGAGGTGACAGCTTATTGAAAAGCCAGTGCTCCCTGCCTAGTTTTGGCACATTTTCTGCAGGTGCCTCGCACTATGGCCACAATAGGCTCTGGAAGAGAGGATTCAGACCTGTCAACAGCTACAGGAGGCAACTGCACGGCTTTGTCTTACAGGCTAACTTCATTGTCTGCTGTTCTGAACCCTGCAGCACAGGCACCCGTTAATGAGATGAGCCCCTTTTCCCTCCATTTGTTCCTCCCTCTGTTTCTCTTGCCTTTCTGTAATGATTTAACTTGATCGCATTGGTTGCTTTCTAGTGGGGATTGCTCCAACAATCAGATAAGATAATTGCCTGTAGAATACTGCTCAGCAACAACTATTACTTCCTTTGCTGAAAATGTCAGAGCAATTGAAAGCTCTTAGTGAAGTTCAAGAACAAGGAGGCAAAGAAAAGGCAGCTCCTATATAGGTGCCTATCTGTGTGTATTTAGCAAGTTTGCAGTGGCCAGCTCTCCTGGTGATCTTACTTTATAAGCAACATTTTGAGCATACTTTATATTTTCATGACTTTTAAAACAACCTAAACAACGTTAACACATTGTACACACCAAGTATTTCTCACATTTACTTCAGCTTTGGAAGACAATATTATAGAATTGCTTTTCCCTGGTTTGCATTTCCCTCAATTCCTGTTCCGTTTCTAGAGACCAAACTTATGCAATTTCTTTTTAACCTTAACATTTAATCCTAAAATATTTTCTTCTCATCAAAGTTTCTGAGGTGAAATGACATACCAAGAGAAGGTCATTCAAATATTGCACTCCAAATGTAAGTACAATTAAAATACCAGAAATAGTTTGGGCCACTATTTAATTCACTTCTTCACCTGAAGCACACAGTGTCACTGCCAAAAAACCACGTGATGTTACGCCCTGATGAACAATTCAAGAGCACACCCACAGACATAATGCTTTTTATCACTAAAGTATACAGCCTCTAGAGATTTTGTATGACATCAAGATCTCCATTTATCTGACTGACAGAGCAAATAAGCAAGAAAAAAAACATGCAAAAATTTACTCAGAGCACAATTGAGAAAACTGCACAAAACCTCATCCTTTATCCTTTTCCATTTCCCATTTTTCCTATACTGCATATGCACTGTCAACAATAATATACTGTCACATAGCCATAGTCATCAATTCTTTTTACTGTGAATTTCATAAAAAAAAATAGCTTTTGAAAGCTTCTTAGAGTTCTGTGAAAAGAGTAGAGAGCTGAATCAGCAGCTGGATCGTTACAGGCTATTCATATGCTGAGTTGCTGAGGAACCAACATAGGGAAATTCCTTATCCTTTGGAGAGGAACTCCAACATAGGCAACTATATGGCAGGGATTTTTTAGCATCACAGGATTACAGCACCCAAATCAGTGACTGCTATCTGGAGAGATACAGGCCCCAGTATTCCAATATTATTCAACCAAACTTACACTAGTTTAACTATGTAGAGAGCCAGATGTACAACTTGTTTATACATTGGATGTTTCAGAAACTGAACACTCTTTTAGAGCTAATTCCATGGTTATATTTTGCTATATAAAGCTATGTGCAGTAGGACTTGCTCCTCGAAAATCTGAATTAATCATAGTGTGGGTATCCAGTTAAACTAAGCACTGATTTCTCAAGTTTTATAACTTATTCTGAATTACTTAGAAGCTTTTGCTGGATGATAAGTTTTACAGTAGTGAAGTAAAAGGATTCTGTAGACATATGAAATATAATTTCCTCTTATTCTTTTCATTAGTGTAGTTTGAAAACTTGATCATTGCAAGAGGCACAGTTTTTTTTTTAAATAGTGCCATAACTTGTTTATCAAAATTAAAGTTGAAATTCTACCTAAAACTTCAACATGAAGAACTGTCATACAGGAAATTGAGAATAACTGATCTCTCTTTGTGTCTGAAGCTTAGGCTAGCAGTCTGACTCTGGAGCCCTTGACAAAAACTCACACTTCTGGAGAAAAGCTGGAAGTGGTAATTGCTACTGATGCTTGTCCTGAAACAACTTGGCCTTTGAATGAACTCCCACTACAGGGCAGACTAGTGCAGGAGCTTCACAAACACTTCATGACAGTCCTGAAAAAATGATCCTTTAGATGCAGGAAACACAAAAGCTCAGCTCTGCTATCTCCTGACAAGGAGCCAGGGAATTAAAGATGTTCCTGTGCTCTTTTTCTTGATTCTTATCCTCACAGAATATGGGTAGAATTAAAACAAAACTGAAAGCCATGTTTATTAAGATGTTTTGCTGCAAGCAAGCAGTAATCCATCTCAGATTTAAGCCTAAAAGCCTTTCAGCTTGTAGATCATGTGCTTGCTATACACACGAGGTGAGGAGTAGATGATCCAATAGCCCTTTGTGGATTTCAGCTCGTAAGTGCCAGGATACCATTTAACTTTCAAAAGAGAGCAATAGTAAGCATTTCTCAAAATAATTTCATTGTGTCACCTACTTATACACAGAATGTTCTAGTCTCTGTGTGATGAACTGCTTCTCTCCCCATGCATGGAGCTGATAACTGAGAATTAAACTGCCACAGTCAAAAAACCTGAAGGTTTTACATTCTTGACAAAGGCAACTGTGTACATTTGGTACTACTCTTGGCTTAATGACTAAACATTAGCAATTGACAAAAAATACATCCTCTTTCTTTGCTGAGTAACACGATGGATTTTATGATAGATATTTGGGCACATTAGGTGTAGTGATTGTTTTCTGATGAGTTTTACACACAGTCCTCATGGATTTAGGTGCATTTCACAAAATGCATACAATTCAAATTTACCATCTTCCTCCTGTTGTACAAAGTCTTCTGTCAAAAACCTCTTTTTCTCACTCCTATCCTCATGTTATTTCATCAGCTATCTGTAAGAAATGGAGATTAGAAAGCAGCAGATCTGTATAAAATTAAAGGTACATTCCTATCATGCAACAGACAGTGAGTGGACAGTATTTTCAGTGGATAACAAATATATTTCTAATAAATAATACATCCTGACAAAAATCTGACACTGAATTCTATTCTTCAGCACAATTCCAGTTATGCTCCACTGAACCATCACTTTTCTTACACTAATACAGTGGAATACACCATATCAATACACCATAACCAAACAGGGTTGTGCAATTCCATCAGTGCAATTAATGCAAGAAAGAGAAGGACTTGCTGGAGTGAGTCCTGTGCAGGGCACAAAGATGATTAAAGGGCTGCAGTGTCTTTCATAATGGGAGAGGCTGAGACAGCTGGAACTCTTCAGTTGGGGAAAGAGAAGGCTCAGGGGGCTCTCATCCATGTGTATAAATACTTGCTGGGAGGGAATGAAGAGGAGAAGCCAGACTCCTCTTGGTAGATCCCACTGGCAAAACACAAAGTAATGGGCACAAATAATAAATAGCACATTCAGTGTAAGACAAGAAAATCATTTTTGCCATGAGTGCTGCCACTCTGGAGCAGGTGGCCCAGAGAGGTTATGGAGCCTCCCTGTGGGGACATTCCAAACCTGACTGCACACAGTCCTGGGCAAACTGCTTGAGTGGACCCTGCCTGAGCAGGTGAGATGGGGTAGATGATCTCAGAAGGACTCTGCCAACCTAAATGATTGTGAGTCTGTAATTTGCATCATAGGACAGCTTCAGGAAAGAAAGATCAAGTTTTGTGAAAATTCATGGGAAAGCTGCACCCTTGTGCTCTAGGAATCTGAAATGTAAATATTAAACAGCATTTTCTTCTAAAAGTCGTCATGTTAATTACCCTATTTATTTCACAGAGTTTTCAGTTGTTCAGTTGAACCAAAAATATTCTCCAAAACCAAGCCACATTCAGAAATAGAATATTTCTATATTGGTCCTTATGTGTTTGAATTTTGAAGGATTTTTATCAGTGTCTGAAGACAATGAATGCAGGTTTTGCATTAGAAACATTCACTACCTCTATGTTTGTATCAGCCACTGCCTAATTTTAGAAAACAGAGATATTTGAAATCTGAACTAATCCCTCCTGTGCAAATGCACCATGCCTGGTTATTGTGCCAAGAGTCACATCTCTTCCAAAACACTACAAACCCACCAGACTGACCTCGTGGTCATGGAACTCTTTAATTTCCAGCCTTTCTGTCAGAAATGCTATGCATTTACAAGTGTCATCGATTTTCAATGGAAGTCAAAGGTGCACAGGCTCACTCAAGATCTACTGCTTTGAGACAAGCCACACAACGAGCTTCTAATGGGATTCTCTCAGTGCAAAAAAAATTATAAAAACAGTATTTCATGGATGAGTACACCCCCAAGCACTAATGCCAGTCAATAGATTCTTTTCCTATAAAATAAGGTATATTTCATTGCATAAGCTGGCTGTCATTCAAACACGTCTGAGTGTCTTATGTGGAACTGTTAACATTATGTATTCTTCAGAAGTCAGACTTTGAAAAGCTTTTCAGTTTACAATCACATCTCACTTCAAAAATGTGCAAAGAGTATGTAAGATCATTAGTTCCTTTTATTTTTTAATTAACTAAATGAGTCTCGAAGTGAAGAAAACAATTAAAGACAACAACAGAAACAGGGGAACATAGGGAATTTTGCCTCCACAGCTCACACAGCATTTCCCTAGCCCTAGGGGAACTATGTAAAATTTGTTTGTAGCAAAAAAGGGACCAAAATAGTTTTAAATGTCATGTGACTTTCATAGAAGATATGAAAATTTTGCAGTTGTGTAACAATACCACAACAGGAGGCAAGTTTTTTGAAAAAAAGCCAAATAAACTTTTTTTTTTTTTTTAAATTAAAGAAACCCAAATTAGTGAAATGGAAGAAATTAAGTCAGTTATAAATTCATATGATCTTATGGGCTTATCATGAAATGATAGTCAAGCTTTTGCTCCAGATGGTGCAACTGTGCTTGTAACATCCACTTTGAACTGCAATCTAGTTATGTGTCAAGCAGGAGAGTCCATTATTCACTGCATCAGTGCTGGGGAAAGAAGGTTAAAAGTTCAAGACATGCCCCAAGTGATTAAGGTTGTAAAAATCAGGAGATATACCATGGGGAAAGAAATGCAACTCTTCCTTTTCTTCCATACTCAGTTTGTTCCCAAGAAAAATATGTTTAAGCAAAAACCCTCCCCCCCCAAAAAAAAACCCCAAACTAAAACGAAACAAACAAAAACCAAAACCAAAAACCAACCAGACAAAAACAAACAAACAAAACCCCAACCAAACAAAACCCCAAAACCCCAAAACAATAGCAAAAAAAAAAAAAAAAAAAAAGGATTCTGGAATACCACAATTCCCTACAATAATGTACAAATTATCTTTTTATTTGAACTCCTTAAACCATTCTGCTACCAGCTTCATTTGACCTAGATAGAAGCATAAAGGCTTCTCTAAAAATCTGTCCACAAGTTACAGGACTTAAGAACTCAATTAAACTTTCTCACTTGTGATATTCTTTTCTGCTATTACATATTTGTAACTAACTCAGATTTCAAACTTTATTTTTCATGTACCCCCCAGATCACCAGTTCATCTGCACTAGTCAGGCTTCACTTCTCAGTCATTTAAACCTTTGCTCTGCTAGGCAGTAACATAACCTATAAATTGCTTCCCACCACCCCAAAAGTTTCTACATTTGGAACTGCAAGTGCAAATTCTCCAATACTTGAGCAAATTTAGATTTCTAATTCAATATAAGAAGATGCAAAACCTAAAACATGAAGTAATAAAATTTCAATTTAAAAAATCTGCAAAATTCTTCATAGTGAGAGTAATGAACGGAAAGGATTTTAAAAAAACCCAAAAAACCAGGTGCTTTAGTTCTCAGAACTCTTGGAAAGGTATGAAATAATTCTTTTCAGGAAGGTTTCTTCTTTCAACAAGCAGATAGAAAAGAGTAATTCCACAGTAATAAATTTTCTGTCTGCTGTTTTCTAACTCTCTGTTTATCTCTGAGTTTGATTGCACATTTGTATAAATTGTTTTATGTATTATGTATTACTGTAAATGTATTATGGCCACATTGCTGCATCCTCTTTGAAATTAACTCAATACCTCCTATGCAGTAACTGATGTTTTGCATTTTCATGTTAAGGAAAATACTGAATATGGATTTCACAAAGCCTGGTAACATTCAGAGTCTGTATATATTTGTAACTGTGTTAACATTTCAGAGGAGGATATTGACAGTGCAGAAAAAAACTCCCTGTAATTGATCACATCAGGGTCCTTCAACTCCGTGAGATTTAGTAATGCCCCAAAGTTCACAACAGTTACTTCAAAATGCACACACATAGAAATCCTTTAGCAAACTCCTGATACCCAAGACTAAGCCTAGCATTCATCCCTAACCTGTGCATTACATTAAAAACCCTACACACTACAAAACCCATCTATATCCCACAAATTTGAGGACAACCTTCTGTAAACTCAAAACTGGGCTCAAAAACTTGTCAATAAATACTGTGTGTTGCAAATCCCCTTTGGAGTTAGAATGATAAATCAAAACCTGCAGTTCTCACCCTGCAGTTCAGCAGGCTCCTCAGGACAAGGCCAGGCTCACCCCTGGCACAGCAGGAGCTGAACAGACCCACAGGAAGGATCCTCAAAGTTTAGAAAGAAATTAGTACGAAAGCCCACTCAACTTGAAGTAACCATTGGAGCGGAGAGTGATTACTCAAGGCAAATGAACTCTCATATGAGTACTTGGGAAATTAAAGTAATAGTGTTGGGGGAGTTGGGGGAAGTTGGAATAATTATTAGAAACTGGAATAATTATTAGAAATTTCCAAATCTGCAATATATATTACTTAAGTTCTTTCAAGGTTTAATCTAGACTAAAAGTCTAATCTAAATGTTGTGTTCAGCCATGTCCAAGGACAGAATCTATTGTTTAATCTTATACAAATCTTATATGGACTTTTTTCTTTAGAGGATATAGAATATTTAGAATAAAAAGAAACACTACAGAAGCATTTTAGGTATAAAAAAGAAAAATCATTAAAAAGCCTTTTAAAAAAAATTGAAATTACTCAAAAGCAGTAATATATGTGTAGAAGAGAATTTGTATCACCAAGCTAAAAAGACAATCCTGATTTTATTGGAAATGTCATGCAGTTTTTATGTGCTGAGAGCTGACTTCAAAGAAGCCCTTGTCAGTGTGGAATGAGCACACATTACTCCTCTGTGAAATCCTACAAGAACACAGATGGCAGTGAGACCATGATCTTAATTGATTTAAGGGTCAAGTTTATATCTTTAAAGATGCATTTTAGAACAGCAAAAAGCAAATCCTTCATGGGACCCTTAAGCATGTGGTATTATACTTGGGTTTAGAGCGTGCCTGATTAGCACCACATATTTATACCCAAAGGAGATGCACGTGAAAAAGGGAACACACACAACACAGTATCATAAAAGGAAGAGGAAAGGCTGATTGCAATTTGTTTCTTAGCACATGAGTTATAGTAAAGGCTCGAGGAAAGAAAAAACTCTGTACAGTTGCTCTCAAAAGAAAAATGACCCATTAATCTCTGAAATCAAAAGAAGAGGCAATCTAGAAGATCTGGGGCAAAATCTGTTAAGAAGACATCAAAATATGAAGTCACCCCTAGGAATGTCATGATTGCAATTATACAGATGGGGGTACATCTTGACATAAGTATCTTCACTGTTTACAAACAAATAAAAAGAACAACTATAGGGCAGTAGTAATTTGTACCCAGTCATTTTTCAAAGGCCAAAGTTACACCAATCACAGGCTTTTCCTCTCTGGGTTTGTTCCTTGGCTCTTGCTACATATACTTTGATTAGAGAGTTTTTAATTACACTTTAGCCTGTTAGCACCATGGGGCCAATAAAACTAAGAGAAATAGAACTAAATTCTTTTCATTCAACACAACTGGTAACTAAACACCAATTAATTACACCCACACAAGCCTAATGAAGATAATGGGGTTGCAGAGAGTTCAGGGATGGTATGAAGTGGCTTGTGGTATCCTAACCTTAATCAGTTAACTACTTTGTAATAGGGAGGATCACAGGATAAGCCACCCTCTTTCTACATGCTTACAATTACTATTACTGTTAATGGAAATTACATGGCCATACAGATAATTCACGTAACATTCACTTGATCAGGAAACAAAAATGATAAATACTTGAGGGGACTCCCTACTAGTATTTCCAACAGTTATTTCCAACAGTTTATTGAAAAGAGTGCAGGGTTAATAAATTAGTATAATTCTGCTTCATCTCATTGCTTCACTTAAGGCAAACCTGAAGGATTTCTTCCTTTCTAGGGAGAGGGCATCCACAGCATCTCTGGGAAAGCTGTGCCAAAGCCTCACCAGATGCACAGTAAAGAATTTCTTCCTAATATTTAACCTTTATCTGTTTCAGTTTAAGGCCATTGCCCTTTCTTCTATTGCTACATACTCTTGTAAAAAGTCTCTTTCTTATCACTCTTGTAGGGGGCCTTTTTAGGTACTGGCAGGGCTCTGAAGTTCCCCTGGAGTCTTCTCTTCTCTAGGCTAAACAATGCCAACACTCAGCCTGTCCTCAAAGCAGAGGTTCTCCAACCCTCTGTGGCTCTCAGCTGCTCTCCTCTGAGCTCATTCTAACAGGCCCACATCCCTCTTATGCTGGGGCCCCCAGACAGGGACGTGGTGCTCCAGGTGGGGTCTCAAACAATGGACCAGAGGGCCACAATCACCTCCCCTGACCTGCTGCTCCTCGCTCCTCTCCATGCAGCCCAGCCCACAGGTGGCTTTCCCCCAACCACACCCCAAGTGCTTCTCCTCAGCCCCTGCCCCGCTCAGCGTCCTGTCCTCTCAAACACCATGCTGAGGGGGAGCTCCAGGCACTCTCTGTGTCACTGGCAAAGCCATTCAAGGGCCCAGGGACCAAGGGCAGAGCCCTTGGAGCTCTCCTGATGGAGAGCATCTACAGGATGTCACTGGCACCCACAGAGTGGTGAGGTTTTCTACTTAATCCCTCCCTGTCACTCTCTTTGTCTGCCCCCATCTCTTATCTATTTCTTTCTAACTCTCCCTCTCTCTCTTCCTCAGTTACTGTTAAATGAAACCCATACTATTGACTTTGGCATATGGTCTGGTTTGCACCTTAATTCAGGCAGAGGCATTTCTGATCAATTTAATAACCAGACCATAACAAGGGGCTAGAAGCCCCAAGGGTCCCAAGGGGAAGCCTCAGCTGAGCAGGTGCTGTTCGCTGGAGATGCCAGGACAGGTCCCAAGAGGAAGCCAGCAATGAGCAGCAGCTGTCCCTAGAAGGAGCCAGTACCTTCCAGGAAGGGAATAAGAATAAGAATAAGAATAAGAATAAGAATAAGAATAAGAATAAGAATAAGAATAAGAATAAGAATAAGAATAAG
>VZUI01060656.1:0-19434 GCA_013401135.1 Cettia cetti
ATTCATCACTGATGAAGCTGCACCTTGAGTGCTGTGTCCAGTTCTGGGCCCCTCCATTTAGGAAGGACGTTGAGATGCTTGAGTGCATCCAGAGGAAGGCAACAAGGCTGGTGAGGGGCTTGGAACATAAGCCGTATGAGGAATGACTGAGGGAGCTGGGTTTGTTCAGCCTGGAGAAAAGGAGACTCAGAGGTGTCCTTATCACTCTCTACAAATTCCTGAAAGGTGGTTGAGGTCAGGTGGGGGTTGGTCTCTTTCTCCAGACAGCAACTGACAGAACGAGAGGACACAGTCTTAAGCTTCAAGGGAAGGGAAATATAGGTTGGATATTAGGAAAAAAATTTTCATGGTAAGAGTGATAAAGTACTGGAATTGTCTGCCCGAGGAGGTGATGGAGTCACCACCCCTGGATGTGTTTAAAAAAAGACTGGATGTGGCACTCAGTGTCATGGTTTAGTTGAGGTGTTAGAGCGAGGGTTGGACTCAATGATCTTGAAGACCTCTTCCAACCCAGTGATTCTGTGTGTGATTCTGTGTGTGACATCAAAAACATTTGGTTAGAAATCTAGAAATTATCACTGTTTATTTATAAACTTTTCCACAAAGGAGTCATTCCTTCTGGTTGCCAAAGAGAACATAGACTTCATTTTTTCTTCACATGGTTATTCTGAGGTTGTTCATGGTTGTTCTGATTATTCTTATTATCATGAGTTATTCATGACTATTCTACAATCCCAAATCCTCTCAAAGCTTTTTAAAGGCAAATACTACATGGCTGAAATGTTAGAGACAGTCAGAATCTCATTTTTACCTGTTTTTGAACATTATTCACAGTACCAGCTCACTGTACTTTTTTTGAATCATAAGGCCAGGAAATTTCACTTGATCCATTTTTATATATAGTTCACTAATCTGTGAGGCACTCTCCCCATGTACAGTTTTAGATATTCAATATCATCAATAAAGAAATTCAGAATTTCTCACCTTCCCTTTAAAATATACTACATTCAGAAATTAAGTATTTTTATTGAGGTTAAAATAAGAAATTAGCATAAGAAGAATTTTTGCTTAGCTTCATCATCTCATCTGCTTAGTTTCATCATTTCAAAATTAAGACTAAAAGTGCTCCATTTTATCATGGTTTATAGCCCTGGATAAACTCAAGAAGTCTCCACAAAATTGTCTTTTAATGCAAGAATTCAGGAACAACTTATTTTGAAACTTTTCATTACACAAGAACTCACAGTGGATTTTACCTGTAGGATTTTATTTAACAAAAACCAAACCAACAAAAAAACCCCAAAAACTCCCCAAAAAACCCCCACAAAACCACATAACTAGAACATAAACCACCTGATTCTTGTACACATTATGTGGCACCGATTAATACTACTTTCGCTACAAAACTGGAAAAAAACTCCCCATTTTCTTTTCCAAATTCTTTCCATAGCATTCTGCCTTTGACTTGGAGTGTTATGTTTCCAGCTCAGAAAATTCAATTGTATTCTAGTTCACTAGTGGGAGTTGAAAATAAACTAGAGAAGAACTAGGGCTATGGGAAATAGCTTCTTTGTACTTCCTGGCAATTTGCAAGTATGTTATATAACTGTGGAAAGATGGGCAGGATTAACCTTGAAATAGAACTTTACAGCAATGTTTTTAACTGATTGTAGGAATTGCTGTCACATTACAAACAATTTACATGTCTTATTATTCCTTTTTTAATATTACCTTTATTTTCTTTATATGGAGAGATACTATTGTATAATTCTACTGTAATGCAAGTTCATAGTCAACATTTCTAGTTCACATCATCTTAGTATCTGAATCACAATGAAAAAAACAGGCCACACATTGATCCGTGATCCAGGTCTCCCCATATCTGTGATTATATTACCATAACTAATGCTCCATGGAGGACTTCTATGTAAGGACACCAGAAACAAAACACACATTTACAAAGGCTTTAAAAGCAAGTTTGTTAATCAGGAAGAGAAAAAGTTTACTTGATGTTGATGTCAGCTCTTCTAAAAGAAAGATCAAATGTTGGAACTGAATGCCAAAATATCCCACTCTGCTGATCATATTTAGAAGTTTTTTCTTCAAAGCCAGTGTTTCTTTTAAAATTCAACTTCTCCACCAGTCTCCTCAAAATAGGAAAGGAGTCACTTATCAATCATCATTGTCATGTCTGCCAGCCTGTCACTGCACATCCTTTAAAGCTGATACTTCCAAACCTTCAACGTACACAGCTTAAAAAGTAGGAGTACTTAAAAATCTACTCTCTTCATTCTGAATGCAATTTTTTTAATGTAGTTTCAGTTGAACTTCAATTTAGCCATGACAGAATATCAAGAACTAGTGATCTGTGTAGAAAAGTGGTAATTCATTAACCTAAGTAAATAGTTTATGTCAGTATTTCTCTCTGATCTTGTCAATTAAGTTAGTCATGAAAAGCTGTAAAGCCTGTGGCACTACAAACCATTTTGTAGTGAGGAAAGAGAGTTTTTCCAGTGACTAATATCTCAAAGTAAGCAAAAACATGTTTGAATATGAATCATGTGGATATTGGGTATTCATTAAAAAAAAAATCACAAAAAAATCACAAAAAAATCACCCTTATTTGAAAGTCCATTAATAACTCCATGTTTTATACACAAATAATAAACATGTATAGGATGTCCTCAAAATATCTAAGCAATAACTGTCCTTTAATGTTGCACAAAATTAAACATTTTAAAAATAGTATTAAAAAATAGTATTAAAAAATTCCTTGCAAAAAAAAATCACTGAAAATCATGGAACAGGTTACATTATTCAGGTACAACCATAAAAAGTAAGTGAAGGTCCAGGAGTTAGTTATATTAAGTGATTTCAATTTCCTCTCTTTTTCGTTTTCTGCCACTACTTTGATCTTTCTGCTGCAAAGGAAAAAACAACAGCAAAGAAGGCAACATGTCCCAAAAGAGATGTTTCAATGAACTGAGATCTGTACAAAATAAAAACATTGAGGTATAGCAAGATGTCAGTTTAAGAACTTAAACATATTTTCACTGTGATGATTCTAGGAGTAGAAAAAGTCATAGGTGAATAACTGTGAAAATTTATGTGGAAAAATACAGGTATGACACCCCAGAGAAATTGGAATAAAAACTGCAATCATAGTGACATTTTTCTGGAACAAACTGAAAACTATGGAATGCATAATGCTGACAGAAGGACAGCAGTGCACTGCACAGCCAGGCTATTGAATATTTTCAAGTCCTGTGGATTCAGTGGGGCTAGCTCTAGTTCATTCTCATAGTTAGAAAGTGAATAAAATAATACATGCCCATTTCAGTAAATCTTTAAGAACTCTTCTGCTGAGGAGCATAGCACAAGTGTAGTGTAGTAATAATGTCAAGACATTTTCAAGACAAATGAACTTGAAAATTTGGCAAAATTGTCTTTCAGAGTATTAGAACATAAGCCTCCTCCCTCTCCTTCACTTCATCCCCAACTAAATTCCTCATGCAACTGGAGAATGTAATTTAAACTTTCATGAAGTTGATGCAACATAATCTCGCTTTATTTTTGTGAGTTATGTTTTGCTATATAGGCACTTGGAGCTGCTGATTACTACAATATTACACATATTTTTGTAATACATACATACATACATACATACACATATATATATATATATATATATGTAATGAATATACACATTGTATTTTTATTTACACAGAAGTTTGGATTTCCTACACATACATGTTGAGAAATGTGCCCTATTTTCAGGATGCTATTACAGATCTTAGGAGTGACAGTAACAAGAGGCACTACAAGAATCAACGAGATAAAGCACAACACATAACGAGAAAAAAGGAGCACTTTTCTTTATATGTAGCAAAAAGTTTAGGTTTTAAAATGCTCTCACAACTTCAAACTGTCACCCCACCACATATTCAGCTGCTTGGAACAATGAGAACCACTGGGAGACTTGGGCCCAAAACTTGTATATTCACCACTTTCACCAAGAATTCACTTTAATAGTATGTCTGAGTTGAGAATAAGAAATCTGACTGCCTGTTCTGTTGCCAAAACATATATATAGACTAGCAGGGAGAAAAGCAGGATAAGAAGGCATCCAAAATTGATTGTCTCTACTTCTCTGATACTTAGGAAATCCTTGGGGCAGTTGAAGTCTTTTTATTAAAAGAAAATACAGTTTAATTACAGTTTCAATTAGATTACCAGGAACCAACATACACAAAATGTGTTATCCTTATGGAAGCCTGGTGAGCATTAAAAAACTTCAATTTTATTTACTTTTTATAGCTGAACCAAAGCTAGCCTTCTTATTTCAAATGAGAAATGCATTTTCCCCTCAAATTTCTCCTCATAACATTAGGATAAAAATTAACATTATGTGCACCTTGTAAAGACACAATTACCAACCTTAAGGATGACAAAACAAGCACCTCTCATGACAGACTATCTCAAGAATCATGCTAAAAAATGCCAGAATGAATAACCGATTTTAAATTAATTTTCTGACACAGTCTTTTTTCTGTCCTTCTCCCTTTCTCAGTATTTTGGTTTTTTTACATATGTGCATGTCTTAAGATGCTACCAAGTGAATGATTCAAACCTCCACTCAAGATCTCACTCTTCAATTAATTCAGACTATGTTTTAGGCTACACTTTTGTGATGGATTTATACTGAAAAGCTTCCAAAACCATCTCTAAAAAATGTCTTATGGAATGCAGCTGTCCTATCAGTTGTAAGGAGGACAATAAAACATGGAAGAACTAATCGTTAGACAGCTTTCCTATACAATCCTGAATTAATGAAAGTAAGAACAACCTGAAGTTTCTGAGACAAGTGTGCTTGAGCCATACACATACATTGACTCCAGTACACTAATTTGGAAACTGGACTTGAACATTCAGTTTAATGACACAGAATATGTTTGGTGCAAGTCAAATGGTAGGGGAGAAAAGTAATTTACTATCCAGTTGAATTGCTCTTCACTATTAATGAAAGTAAGAAAAGAGTTCAGAGTTATGTACACCTCCATGGACACTTTTCCAGGCTCTTTGTATGGAAGATGATAGCAGAATCAAGTCTGAAGTCACACACATGAATCAAATTTCAGCTCCCTGTATGAATTTGTTTGACTACCTTTATTGACTTGGACTTAATTAAATTCAGATAATACAAGTCTCATTTGATATATGCAGTAGTGGACACACTTTCAATAGCAATAAATTTTTTAAAAAATTAAATTATAACTGCATGATTTCCTAATTCAGTTACATTTAATCTACAAATTACATAGTCTTTAAAACTTCCACTTTTTCTCTCATAGAAAACAGTATTTCTGGCCAAAAGTACATGATGCAATACATCTACCAATATCTCAGAGGAATGGCTGTGTATAATCTAAGAAAGTCTCAAGATGGTATATCACTGATAAATCGAAAAACATATAAACTGAATTTTCAAAACCAGCATAAGTTATGTAACTTATTTTTGCAAAAACTAATCAAATTAATACAAAACACTGGCAATACACTTCGCTTATGTTATGTTTGCTATGTAAACTATTTACTGGTCATCTGTAGTACTTCTAACATCTTCAAGCCACAATTCACTTGCCTGTTGGACAACTATCAAAATGGCAGAGTTCCCCACTTCAGAATCATTAAGGCTGGAAAAGACACCCAAGACTGAGTCTAACTTTTGACTGTTCCCTATCTTGTCAACCAGACCAAGGCACTGAGGGCCAGCTCATCCAATCACTTCTTGAACACATCTGTCTGTTGACAGAAGAGTCAGAAATATGGAAGGCCACAGAGACAACAAGCAGTTCATCTGTCTCAGTATAATTCCTAACATTCTGCTCAGGGTTTCTTTGTAATGACCTAAAAGATTTTGCCCCCAGGTTTTGCTGTTGAATTATTCCATTACAATTGATCCAGCAACCTCTAGTTGTACATTCTGAAATATTTAAATATATTTACATCCAATTTACAGTTTTGATTATTTCTCTATTTCATTATTATATTTCCTGCAGAAAAACTACCAAAAATTCAATTACCCTACCAGTGTATCTATTCCTTGTAGGCTTGTTTCACATTTTAGAACTTACTTTTTTTTCTTAGAGCAACATAGACTTAAGTTTATATCCTTTTTTGATTATTTTTCCTATTGTTTGTTTTGCTTTAAAAAGCCACAGCTTGTAAGCAATTCCTTTTTATTTCCTGTTTTTCCCAATTCTTTTTCTGGGCAACATTTTTTTGTACTTTGCTCATTTCCCTCCAGACTGTAACCATTATCTACACTCCTCTGGAGATCCACATTGCAATCACTACCTTTCTTGTTTCTCTAATACCTTTTCCCCTTTAGCACTGATGGTCTCAGAGATATTTTGAGTCAGCCACTGCTTCCATTTTGGTAGGACAAAATTCCAGATAGTTCTTAGGTTAAAGTTTTTGCAACATATGACTGTACCATAGGCAGAAAATTCTGCCTCCTCCCATCTTTCTTCCTGTAGCTTAGTGAGCTTTAGAGGGAACAAATCGAAGCACACAACTGTGTTGCATTTCGACTGCATTGGAGGTGATTACTAAGACAAATTAAAGGGGAACTTCATTTAGAATTGTCATGTAATTACAAAGTCAACAACTTCTGCTTACCCACTAATTACAGAAAATTGTATTTGATAGCTGCATAATTTGATTATAATTACAAATATTTGCTCATCTTTTGTGCTGTTTGAAGAATATTTCAAAATGTCTCTTCAATTCTTCTGAATTTAACACATGCATAGTGTAAATAAAACACACTATAGGCCAATGGATTGCTTTTCTGTATCTGCCAATTTAATTTCCATTACATTAATTCCTGTGTTGAACAGAGTTTCTTTTTCAGCAGATGCACATAATTTCCATTTACAACAGTGTGTGGAATTGAGCGACAAAACATTGCACCACACCCAAAAGTTGAATAATCCTACATAATTTAGTATATTTTGGCCTGCATTTAAATAGATAGGTTTAGACTTGCATGTATAACTCCCACACATGCACAAACACAAACTGCAGTGCCTGAGAAGATGAATTTTTATGTCTAGAGAGGAGGAGGAAAAGAATTCCCCAAAGAAGAAAACCTAAAACACCCTCCTAGAGGAATGTATTTTGCAAAGTTGCCATTAACTGAAATTGAAACCATCTAGAGAGGAATCTAAACTTAAGCCACCACACTTGATTAAGTTGTATATAAGTAGGAAAAGCCCACTGTCATTGGCTTTCAAAATTATTACTCACCTTGAAACTCTCATGGATTCATTCATTCCTAAGTAATTTAATTCCTAATCCTCATTTTTTATTTTCAGTCTACATGACAAGAATTTCTCTATTATAAATGTAGCCTAGACAGAGGAAATGGGAAAACAGAATTGAGTATTCTAAAAAGAAAACAGATTTTAATTTCGATTTATTATGGGACTTTGCTACACTGTCATCTTAAAGTGTTCAGGAATATCTCACTCAAAATATTTAGCAATTTTTCAAGAAGTTCTTATCCTGGCTTTCAGGCAGTGTGAACTTTTTCAAACCCTTTTTCCTCTTACAGTGCATCTGCACTAGAATACACCTCTAACATGGACTCAGCTGAGAATTCATCAGGACCATCAAATTATTAGAATTATACTGGATGATGAAAAAATGAAGTTTACATGAAAGAATACATGGAGTAAATACTAAAGAGGAATACCATGTAGGAAGAAACATTCCAAGCATTAAGTTTGCTAGAGTGGAGAAAATCACCATTTAGACAGAATCAACTCAGACATATTACAAAACTAGAAGAAGTAGCAAAATCTTAGTACTCTGAGGCCAAAAAGCACCAATAACTTCAAGTGAAATGTAACACTATACTATTCAGCTGCTCTCTGTCTTGAACTATCCCTGTTAATCTAAAGAAGAAGCAATCGTACTGGGACCAATGGTTAATTCTACAACTGGATTTGTTATCTTCTCAACTGCTATCTTCATAGGTAAATGACTCAGAATTATGGGTTTATATGGTGAAATAATCTTCTTTTTCCCATCTGAACAAAGTAAACATTTTAATAAATTAATCTGTATGACTATTAATGTTCACATTTTCCAACTTAAAGTCTTTTTTTTTTTCTTTTTTCCTGCATAGATCCTCCATCAGCCAAAATCTCTGTGGCACTCTTAATTTAGACTGATGTCTTAATCTACATAGACTGAGACATTCTCCAAACTGGATACAGAAAAAGCTGAACAAGCAGTAAAATCTGTATGGTAAGAATGAAGGATGTAGAGGAAGCAAGAAAGACATTTTGTAATATGAAATAATCCTGCAGGGAATATGGGAAGGGTGCCTGATACCAACAGAATGATCTCCCTAAACAACAGGAGACATGTCTGATGGAACCACATTAATGCAGAATAATCAATAAGAACACCTGGCCCAATAATATCAGATGTCATGAATAGATGAGATTCTACTTTTGGGAAGGGGAAAGGAACATAAGGTGAACAGGAGAGAATGATGGGAAGAAGATGGACTACAGTGGTTCTGGTTTGCCTTGCACCTTGTAACCTCTCGAGTCTGACCACCTTGACTGGGTGACATCAAGGGACACGGCCATCAGCACGAACTGCATGATAGCATCTTCTGTGGTAGCTTATAAAGGGCTTAACAAAGCAGCCAAATGAGATTTACAACTCCACTCTATACCACAGGAAGTCAGTCCTGCAGCAACTCCCAAAAGTAAATAGTTTTTCTCTGGTCTGAGAGGCCAACATGTACAGAGAATTTAACCTCCTCAATTTGCTCTGTTGCTGAAGTCCAAAAATAATCTGTTCCTAGGAGACCTCGTTTTTTTTTTCCTCTTGAAAGTCACATCTTAAAAGAAGTTAATTCTGGGAGTAGAGAATACAGGCACTGTACAAATATATATATGTATATATATATATATATTTCTGTGCACATATATAAGTATAAATAGCTATGCCACTAAGCCCTGGTACTACTCTTGACTCGGTATCTCTGTCAGGAGAAGAGATAGGAGATAAGGATGAAGTGTTTTTTCCTAAGCTGTCAGCTGCTGAGCTGCTCATTCACATTTCCTATGCTGCATCCTGTTCCCTCCCTCCCTCAACCTTTATCCAAGTTTCTAATAGGATGCAAATTACAGGCACTCTAAAAGATTAGAAGGACAAGGGACAGCATGACTTCAGCTTTCAAAAACAGGTGATCTGCATTTAATGTCACAATGATGGATGAATGTTTTTGGATTAGATATGAAATTAAATATCTGGAAGCAGAAAGGTATTTGTGTTCCACTCAGGTTATACGGCATATGACATTAGAAATACTGTGTTACTAATGGAATTATTGCAAATTAAAAACAGTTCTTACAGAATAGGCTCTAATAAACTGCTTTAGTATTGTGTGTATAAATTTGTGTTTTGCAAAACTGCCACGTCACTGTCCCCATGGCACTCTGTCTGAAATGCACTCAATCTAAAATGTGAAGCATTTATCTTCCTTTTTATTACTGAAAATTTCACGGTGAGTTCAAGAAAAAATTAAGTCACTGAAAATATATAAACCGATCTTTTAAAAATATTTTTTAATCACAAAACTCTCCCCAAAACATACAAAAAATATTTCTTATTTTGATCTGAACACAAAACTGAACAATTGTTAAGCAGTTGTCACTTACATAGGCTGCTGCAGTTCTAGTAACCAGGACAAATTAACTCTTTACATTTAAAAGGAAAGTCAAATATTTCAAGTTCAAATATTTAAAATCAAGTTCATAAAAGCTTTTCATAATCACAAAAACTAAGCAAACATAAATCCCACTAAATTTTAAGAGCAATGAATCATGCAGAAATAAAATTTGAAAAAATGGCAAAAGTTACCTCATTTTCCATCTGCTTATTTCAAATATCCCAAATATGTACATATATTTAAAAAATTACATCACATAAAAGGGAGGAAGGTTGAGCTTGGAGTTTTCAGATTGCCACATTCAGACTTGCTAGAGGAACAGTCATACAGTGATGATATTTATGATCAACAGTGTCAGGTATCACCAATTGATTTCTTGCACATAGACAAATTATTGGCCAAAAAGAAATGACAAGTCTCCTCGCTCTGCCTCACTAAGTTTCATAGAACTCCGAGAACCTGTGACTGAAAATGGATACTTCAGAATCCAATGAGACAAATCTTGAGAATACTTGAGATTGCAGGATTGTAGAAACAGATTTGCTACCAAGCAAGCACTGGCAAGAAGTGTTCTGAGAAAGAAGAAATTCAAGTCTCATAAAAATCTCAAATTAAAGTGCACCAAATAATACATTCAAAAAAACCCACCAAAACTGAAAAACCTACCGTCAGCTGACATAATTCTTTTTCAAATGAAAATAATAGGCAGGAGTCAATAATTTGAATGGGTTGTATCTTTTATTTTAAACAATTATAACGGGAACACTATTCAACCTTGATAGCTCCATTAAGACATATATGTGATTAAATCCCAGGAAGACTTCCTTCATCTTACTCACCACAGCTAAAAACCAATGGCCACAGGCTATGACAAACAGCATTACTGTTCAAAGGGGAAATTACTCTGTTAACAGGTGCTGTTTCGTGATGTTAAAATTCTTCATTCCACAGAAGTGCTATTAGAAACATCAAACTAAGTACAGATTGCCACTATTCAGTTTCAAATACAACCCATCATCATGCATCTTTTCAGCAAGAAGTACAGCATTATTAAGTGAAAATCAAAATCTTATGTGGAACTAATAGAGTCATATTTAAATTGCTGCATTCTGAGTAACTTTATGAAAAACTAATTTCAAAACCAATGTCTGGAAAATGGCATTTTATAGCACAACATTGTTAAATCAACATATACAGGTAAGGGCTGCAGGTACTTAGAGATGCAGGATTTCAGACAGAAATTCCTTACAGAGGTCAGAGAAGGGACTGATAGTAGAGACAATGGTACAAAATTCAAGGAACATAAGCTACATTTTCTATGGTTTTGAAATGTAACATTATGAGAGCTGAAGTGTAACACTATGTACACTGCATAACACTATCACTAAGTGAGAATTTAATGTCTTGTAATGACTAAACTCTTTGGGATGAATCCCTTACATTCTAGGAAAAACGTACTTCAGGAACATAAATCAATCGGGTCTCTCAAAGTACTTCCCTTTACTGATAAGACGAGTTGGGATATAGATGTCTAAATCCAAGCAAATTAATCCCACAATATATACTCAAATTTTTTCAAAGTCCGTGTATACTGCATCAAAACCAATAAATACACTTTGGAGAGAAACAATTCTCATTAGAACAAGCAGTTGAGACCTGCGCTTTCATGGCAGAATTTCCTTGGATTTAGACTTGTAAAGATAATTGATACATTAGCTGATAATAAATTCAAAGGTGTCTTATTACTTTTAGCTTATGTGCTTTTTTGTTGTTGTTCTGTGGGGGTTTTTGTTTGTTCATTTTGTGGTTTGGGCTTTTTAGTTTGAGTTTTTGTTTAGGTTTTTTTTTTCTTTTTCACTGTGCATTGTGGTCTTTAATAAATTGTTAATCAAAAACGCTGTTTCAAGTTATGGACCTTGAATACTGAGTCACAGATTTGAAAAGCATTTAAATGCTTGTTTTTGCCATCAGAACTCTACAAACACAGTCCTTCAGAGGTAAAAATGGTGACTTGACAGACAGCTACTACATTACAAACACCATCACAATCTATTTTGACAGGGAGTAATTCAGTAATCAAGAAAAACAAGCAAAAAAAGAAGTAATATATTGTTGAGTAAGCATTTTACATCATTTTACTTTGTAATAAAGTGGAAAACCATTGTGTAATCAGAAATTAAGTTAATTGAAGACAATGCACTATTTAGCATTATAGGAATTCTGATACATTGTTTAGTAGTTAAGTTCAACTCATTTACTGGAAACTTTTTTCAATCAAGTATGTTTTGACCAACACACTAAGGAAAGAAAAATTATTTCTATTTTAAGGTTGCAGCAGTCAACAACAACAGTAATTTCTAAACTCCTTTGCATTTGTTTTAAGAGAAAGCATCCAGTTGGTATTTGTGAATTATATGGTGAATTCATTGGTGCCAAAACCCCAAAGCAGTCCACATCCTCCTCTTACTTAAAAATAGAAACAGCAGAAAAGCTGTTCTGAAAATTAAAATGGCTGCTAAAGTAATGGAATTCTTTAATCAATTCTTAAAGAAGTAGATCTGGGAGATTTTGTGTACTAATTCAATGATGTTACTAAAGGTTAAATTACCACATTATGTCTGTAATGAATTACAAAAGAAAACGGGACAGAATGATGACGGCAATGATGATGATAATAATAATTATCATGAAACCAAGCAGATATTTTTAAGACAATATGGAAAAAAGGTTTAAATCTGAAAAGAAATTATCTGATCATCCTGTTCTGCCTGGTGTGCAAGGAAGATATATAAACTTGTTTTGAATTTCTAAATAGCGAAAAAATATGCAGTGTTTAGTAACCAGACCAAAAAATCATGTTCAATTGTAAACTTATTAATTCCTCACATCCAACAGTTTATCTATATTATAGAAAAAAAATAATTTTAACCCTTTGCAGTAACCATTAAGACATTGTGAACGATATTGAAATTCATTGGAAGACAAACCAACCCAGTTAAATACAATTTAAAAAATAACGAAAAATAAGATAAATGAATAATTTAAATTATTCTTTATAGTAATCTGTTTCTTAATCGCTTTTGGTGCATAAGAATAGCCAACTGCTTTATTTCTGAAGGAAATGTCTCCTACTTTAACACCTGTTGATTTTTAAATCATGAGATTTTTTGTTAATTTATAAATACAGAATCAAAAATGTGATAAATAGTGACATACAAGTCAAACATTAACATACTCATACACTGCACAAGACTAACAACTTTTCTGTACCAAGCATTCCATAGAAGAAACTTTAGTTTATGTTTCCAAGAAATTAAGACATTTCCAAATCCTTGCAACTATTCTTAAAATATTTGCATTAAAAATAAAAAATATATAACTGTTACTATTTAAAAGTTTATTTAAATATTAAAATTAAATATTTAAAATTTGTCTAAAACACAAATTGAACCTTTCATGAAAAAGGACAATGAAGCCAAAATGTAACACAGGGTACAGGAATATTTCCCATGGAAAATAAATTATTTAAGCTTAGTTCCAACACTTATATTTTAGTCTTTATTTCTTCTCTTCAGGAATGTAAGGTACAATTCAGAACTTGGACTTCCATACCAAAAGAGTTTCCTGGATTTTTTTTTTTGTTGTTATTGTTAATAATATTAGTTATGATGTGTCAAATTAATTTCTAAAATCCTTTTTGCAATTAATCATCCAACTCTTTAGTAACCTCAAAGGTAGATTAACAAAAACATGAACACTAATAGTTAAAAGGAGAAATGCATCTTGGATTAAGGAATTCTTGATAGCCTTGACCCCAAATTCATGGGGTCAACCACCTGTTCATCCAAACACAACCTATCAGTCTATGCCTCTAGTCTTTTCTGTAGGTTTTACATTATATAAGAAGTATTGTTTCAAAAACATAGTACTTCAAAAAGCAATAAATCACAGAGGTGGACTAGGTGTATAGAGAAGAACTTTTCACAGAAGTATATTAGATTTTTTTTGTGTACTACTGCTCTATACTCAACCATATAATAGAAAAAGACAAGCAGAAAATTCAGGAACAATCAAACAGGGAAAAGAAGAACTCGAGAAGCGTTTACCCTGCTGTTAGCAATTGTTTAAAGTTTTTCTAGGTTATCTAGAAGTTAAACAGATATATACACTCATATACAACCCTCTCCAGCAAAGTTTCTTAGAGTGATTTTGTGCTGCAGGCATGAAAAGACAGACAGACACTGCCCCACCCCCCGTCCCCAAATTAGACCCTTCTGCTTTCAATAATGTTATTGACAGTTTCATGGCCACTGGAGGAGGAACTGGTCTCACACAAACCCAAAGAAAGTATCAGACTCCTGCCTAGAACATTATGTTTCTAAGATCACTGGGAGTTAAATCTACTGCTCACAGACACTGCATCCCTGACAGGCTAAGTGATGAATTTCTCCCAAACATTTCCTTAACAGATGTTTGCTACAGGCTATTGTTAATTTTTATTTTATTTTTCTACCACATGAACTGTTGCTTTCCTTACCAAAGCCTTCCATCAGACTCGTTGTCCAAACATGTTAATTTACCTGTGCATCCTGATTTGCCTTTATAAAATTTTCCTGGATCTTCTGACAGGCTTTCCTATCTCAGCTCAAAATACATCCTGCTTTTATCACATACTATGCAGCTTCTAAATATTCTTTCATTATTTAGATTGAATACATCAGTTTAAATTAAGCAACTTTTGGAGCAACAATTTTAAGAGTAGTAACTTAACAGGAACTTTAATTAGACATTTATGTATCTTAAATACCTATCTTGGTATGTGTTTGAATATCCGTGAGATCAAGTAGAGCATGTGGAATTCCATTAAGGAAAGCAATATATTAATTCTTTCTTTTCCTCCTTTAATTTTTTCCCCCTCCCTTCTTGGCAAAGTCATGCAAATAAAAGTGCTGATGATTTTATCTCTATTTATGTACCTTTGACTTCCACTTAAACTACTCTTTTTCACTTGCAGCTTTCATATTTAAAGCAGAAACAAAAAATTTAAAAGCTTATTTATACAGACATTGTACATAATATCATCCCTAACACCTAACCTCTAATAATACAACCTTAACACTCTAATAATACAAATCTTTTACTCTCCTCTGGACTAGGAATCATGGAATCAAGATGTTTGATTTGGAAGGGAAATAATAAAGGCAATCTAGTCCCAGCAATAGAAGCATCTCCATTTGGCTTGCATTCTCTCATTAATCAATCCACTGTATCAGTTTTTAGATTAAAAAAAGAAACAACTTTTACACTTTATGTAAAATTTCACTTAAACTTTATATTTACATTATATCCATTTCTTTCATGAAATATCTTCTCTCTGCAATATCTTGATCTTGAAAGAATTTCGTGTAGAAAAGCATTACAGGAGAAAATATTGCTGTAGAAGTACAGAGATAACTAAGCAAAATTAGATGTAGATTTCATTAGCATTCTGGTCAGGCAGATCCATAAAAATGCCTGGGAGATATGAAAATAATTAATTAATAACATTTAATACTTATCTTTTCTGAAATACAGAAAAGATTGGCATTTTCTAAACTTGCTTTTGAGTTCTGAAATCTTTTCCCTAGATCACTTGCCATTAAAGCACTTGATCTTTCCATACTTCCCAGATGTATTTATATCCCAAAGTGCGATAAGAGGACTTTCTGCCCAAATTTTCAATGGTTTGTACACTCCAGCTTTTCTAATCAAAGATATATTTAAGACCCAATACTCATCTCCCAGAAAAGACTAGAATATTTGAATAATGGCAACTTTCAGGGACAAAAGGTTTTCAGAAGAGCACTCAAAACTTGTCTCCTGTAGCAATTTAGTCTTTGCACACCTTAATCTAGAGAACAGAGTGAATATTCAACTCCCACAACTCCCAGAAGTGTCTCTTGAAGCTATTTGCTTAATCTGTAGTCTTCTCCTCAATCACTCCTCCTCAACTTGCAAAATCACAACCATGAGGGGAAGATTAAATATTTCTTCTATTTAATTATGTTTGCCAGGCTCTACACTCAGTCTTAAAAGAAGTCCACTAAGTGAGTTAACCTGTACTATAACATGAATGAAAACATCATTCAGGGACACACTGGACATGAAATGTACTGATTCACATGCCTTTCAACAGACACTTAAGAAGATTAACAGATTGCCAAAATTAAAGTCGTTTATTGCCTAGGAAAAGGATGCCACTCCCCAAGTGGATTATTATTTCAGGAAAAGTGAAAAGCATGGTATTAACAAACCAATAAATTATCTCTGACACTAGATGATGTCAACGTTTTTGCATACCTACCGCTATTTCAAAAATCAATAAGGTACAGATGAGTGACTGCAAAATATGTTTCTTGGGATTGCCAATCCTCCCTGGCAGCAAAAATGGCTTTGGAACCTGCAGTTGTGACACTGCAGCACATAAACATGAACCTTATATTGATCCTTCAAGTGAAAGTGACAGTCAATAGACAATGGAAGAACTCAGTCTTAAGAACCACACAAATTCTTATTCTTACTTCAGAAAGTCGTTTTGAATGTAATAAAATATATTTGATAGAATGTCACAAAACAGAGGTCTAGGCTTGTGATGCAGCATTACTTGAACAATCATAGTGATTAAAGGGCCCTTAAGAAAACAAGAATAAAAAAAATCAGTCTTTGGTGGTACTTGCCACAAAAGAGCATCTTTCTCTAGCAAAAGCAAGGACATGCTTGGTTTGTTCTAGAGACTTAAAATTTTCATACATTTCTGTTTATTTTCTCTCTTACTTTCAATTAACTGCGTGCTTGAGCTGCTCCTACTATGAAGAAACAGCTGGATCTTATCCAATTTAGAAATCTTTCCCTTTCTCTATGCTATAAATTTCTTTTCTCCCTCTTGTTTTCTTTTATGATGGCTGTATACTGTTCTTCACTTATAGGCTTTACTTTCTGAACTCTTTGCCACTTAAGATTCAACTTGTCATTTTAAAATGGTACTCCAAGTGTGACCTAGTCAGGACCAGCTAGGAGAAAAAGTAATCATTTCTTTGGTGGACAACAGGAGTTTTCTTAATAGCATTTAAAATAATGGTGTCCTTATTTCATTTCATTGCACGTAATACACAGATGACTCTCTCAGAACTACTGTTTAAATATTGTCACCCCATTATTAAATACCTTCTGTATCTGTTTAATACATAAGACTCTAGACAGACAAATTACTATAAAATTACATGCTAATACAACAGATGAACCAACTTAACTATCTTAAACCAATGGAGCACCTCCCACTTCCATGTACATCCCTTTAAGGTCTTGTCTATGTTCCCAAACTTTAGTCTAAACGAATAACTATTCCCTTTGACATGACGTGTAATGAATGAACATGGCCCTTAGGAACATGGTTTTGTAGTGGAGTTGATAGTGCTAACAGTTGGACTCGATGATCTGAAGAGTGTTTTCTAACACAAATCATTCTGTGTTTCCATGAAAATATTTCTCTTCAGTCAGGGAAGCGGATGCCAAGGAAAGACAACTGTTCCTGTTCTTATTCAAAAGATCATGTGAGCTTTTTTTCACTTAAAAGTGAAAGTGAACACAATCGCCACTGGAAAAGGCAGACTCCTCATTAAACTCCATTTGTTCAACTATTTCACTCTTGGCGTAAAAATGACCATGTTTGAACAGTCTGAGAAGCCTCCTGGTGCCAGTGTGCATCTGGCTGTCTGGGCTCAAAGCAGCAACCAGGGAACAGGAGACACAAAATGAAATTTCTTCATGTACTCACATTATCAACATATTTGTAAATAGGCCTTCTTCATAAATCTAAATGTAACTATAATATTTAAATAGGCAATAGTCCCTGAAACATGCACAATATTAAACTACTCTGGGCCCTATTGACTTCTTCTAGTCTCATAAAATGTTACAAAAGAGAATCACAGGTTTAGAACACCAAGTCATTAACATTTTCAAGTGACATTTTATTCCTATTTTCATCCCATTAATTGCATACCAGTCCCTCCACTCAGAATATTTTAAATAGGCAGCTGCAGATGAACAAGATACAACTAGAACAAGATTAAGGAAGGTGAAATGGGGTAAGAGAATCCTGAATTTTCCTTTGTAAAATGAGGCACTAAGAAGAAAAATATGTTGTCCAAGAGCTCAAAGAACTTTTTGACAAAGCAAGGAGTAGAGCTTTAGTACCCGTAAAAGGCTATGACCAATAAGCAGTTTGTCAGTAATTTATCCTGAATTTTCCTTTGCACTTAACAGGCTTTGGGCTTTAATTTTGTTTCAGAGACTTCCTAGAAAAGTCATCTTAGATAATTAGGCAGAATTTTTTTTTGCAAGACTGCACTGGCTCTTGCAGAGTTTTACAGAAACCTTGGATTTTAGTGAATGTGAATGTGAAGAACATGAATGTGTGGGTGTCATCCCAGCTTCCCCTTATAGGATGCCTTTTGTCTTTTCTGTATGGGACCACTCCTCTTTAGACTTCTTAAACTCACTGTCTTTCTTTCTCTTCTGCCTAACACAGCTGCAAAAAACTGTAGTCACCTAGTGCATATCCCTAGGAGATGGAGAAAGGAAGGAAACAAGAAAGTATCTAACACCCTTCCTTTCTGTAGAGACAAGTGCCTCTACATAAGTAACCTGATTTTCAGGACTAACTGCTTCTCTAATTAAATAAGTAGCTCTCAGCACTAACCATTGCCTCATAAACACCAAGACAATCAATCTTCATTTCCCTGGACCAGGTGAAAAAATTATTCTAACCCACAGCTGTCAACCCTTCTTACACTAAAATCCACTAGTTTAATTTAGAGAGAACTGCAGCTTTCCAAAATACAATTTGAAAGGCAGGATAGACATGGCTACTCCAAAGACATATAATAAAACATTAAAAACTGAAAATATATAGATAAATACAAACCCAGAAAAAAAAGCCTCCAAGTTGTTCAGGTATGGTGCTGAAAACTGCAAATTTTCTGATAATCTGATCAGAAACAACCAAGATGAAAGGGTTTGCAACATTTCCAATACAGGATAATGTCTGAAAAAGTTTGCTATGATTCTACTTGTACTTCAGGATTAACGCATAAACCACTTAGCCAAAACATGTGTCTTGGGTTATGGAACCAAAAAATGTGTATTCTATTTCATCTGCTGAAAGCAGTTGGGGAAATATGTTTTTTTCTTTATCTCTTGTAGCTGCAGGGGGAGGGGGGTGGATGCTTTCTGATAATGACCCAGCTCTTAAAACCAGGTGGGGCAGTGTTTCTTATCTCTCTCATCACTCATTCCTTCTTCCCCCCCCCTCCCCCCCATAGCTGCTGATAATGGCCCATTAAGGCTCACCAATCACATGACACATTACATCATCCCATTGTGAGATGCTTCACCCAGTGTTGGGGGTGGGGGGCGCGGGGCCAGACTGGATAAAAGAAAGAGGGAAAACACCAGAGAGTCAGTCCTACACTGGATTCCTCAGAGGAAGACTGGACCCATCTCACCATCACTGGACTTTTCTACGGGATCATCTCTACTCCACAGAGCTGCATCTGTTACTCCAGAAGGATTCATCTGGACTGCTTCTAACACCCTGACCAACAGGGTGTCAGGTCACATCCCTGACTCTGTCAGGG